>WAAD01014722.1:8334-20265 GCA_013389945.1 Fregata magnificens
ACAACCCCAAACTCAATGCGTTCTAAGTGGACTTTCTTGGTCGTCAAGGAACGAAGGAAGGAAGACCTAGGATTTGAAGCTTGTAGTCACTTTCTGCAATAGTTTTTAGTTTCTGCATGTATTGCCATTAGTATGGAATGTTCTAGCTATGTGTACAAAAGATACAAAAGCTGGCACTCCCCTTCTTGTAACTTTTGAAATAAATTAGTTTTCATGCAGTTTTTCATGAACCGTAATTACTGAAATGTACTTGTGTGTGAAAGACATGGCCTGAGAATGCCACCTGAGTCAAGTGTCTTAGGCTACTTAGCATATGCAAAGCCTCCCCAGACCTAGCTGCTAGCCACCTAACTTCAATTTAAGTTCTCCTGGGAACAGAAATGATGTGGTATAGCATTTCTTTGCCTGGTCAAGACATAGCTAGCACAAACCAATAGAATTATATTTCTCTTAACATGCAATTAGATTACAAAGGTGGCTAGGATTAAAAAAAAAAAAAAAAAAGTCTCCATTATTCTCGCGTAAGAAGTGAGAAGAATGCATATCAGGGAGCACAGAATACTTTTCAAGAATAGTAGCACAGGTACTACTCCTTATTTTTTTGCTGCTGAGGCATTTTAGCGTAATTAGACATTTACCTGAAAATAGAAACAGCTCTACATAAAGGGAATGAGATTTGGAAATCTGTACTAGAGGATTACTAGATTAGTTACTGACTTGTAACACAAAGGTAGTGTTATGTGGAGGCAATCTAATTTTTAAAGATGGACTAATATTCCTTTCAACATATGAAACGTAAATTTACTCTCAGTTCCTACACTGACAACCATTTGTATTTTTTCTTCACTAACCCTTTTACTTAAATTTTATAGCTGAATCAGAAATAAAGAACAGTATCATGCCTTTTTCCCTATAGTTCAATCTCTAAAATCAGTGGTTTGCTTATAGGTGATTCAGTCTCGTAAGAAGAATACTAGTAATACATTATAAGAAAGTTTCAGGAAGAACAAGGAAGGTGCAATAATATTCTTAAAATAGTAAACCAAAGCATTATCATTTACCTAATGTAAAACAGGGAAAAGATAAGCAGTAATAAAAATTCAGACTCTAAAGAGGAGTTCATTGAATTATATGAATTGGTATTTTCATTTGTATCTATTGCCAAAAAATCTATCTTCCTGCATCAAAATCTGCTCCAGTTTCTATCCTGCCTATGTGTATGCACCAGAGTAAATTTGATTTCATTTTAAAATACGCATCCTAACAAACACAATTTTTGTCTTAAGTAATTAAGCTATGAAACCCCTTACTTAATGCATTTCTTGAGAGTAAATTTGTAAAATATATTCCCAATTCACAGAATGAACACTATCCACAGAGAGCCAGGAGAACATATTTGACACGGCCAACATTTAAAAGAGAAACAATGCCAAAATATCAGTTCCATAAACACTCAGCAGACTGTGGAATCGTTTGTGGTCCTGTGACTAAAGAAAAAGCTTGAGGATTTCAGGTATTCTGAAAACTTAAATGGACTTGAAATGAACATCAAAGCTTGTACACAGAATTTACCTGTGAATAGTAGGACATTTCCGAATAAATAAAGACAAGAAAAATGAAATTTGTCTGAATCTTATTTTGATGGTATTCTGCAACCTCTTTTATCACTTGGGAAGTATTCAGCCCTAACAGAAAACCTGTTTAATTAAACTATTTAGAGAAATTTACATTATATCCTCTTCTAGTTTTATTCTATTCTAACTGAACTCTTAAAGAAAAACTAGAGTGTAACAGCAGATCATAAGGTAAGGGACTATTTTACAAATAACAGAATATATTTATATATAATATAGCCATCATGTTTGTCTCTAAATGACCTTTTTAAGTTTGTGTGTGTTGAATTCGTTAACTTGCTTAGAGTCCAACATAGCACCAATGACACCATAATAGCAAAGAAAATAAAAACACCTTACTAAATTGTATAGTTAATCAGATTGCCATAGTATTTTTTTAAATAAACCTGCAAGTGTTTTACTGAATTCTGTTTTCAACACTTCAAAAGATATAGTTCTGTCCACTTTCCTTAGAAGGTAATTGTTCTATATTTCCTTACCATTTATTGTGATAGAATGGGGAAGTGCTAAACATAATGACTGTATTTGCTTATGTATTTGTGCCCTCCTCCTCCACAGCAAAAATAGGGTCATTATATTCAGTTTATCTCTGTTTTATTACACTGACCGCTTCTTTGACAGGAGGAGATATTTTGGAAGGCTTTTATAGATTGTAAAAAGTGAACTTTTAATTTAAAAATTTCTTATAGGATTTTTGTCACTGAAAATTTTATTTAATAGCTTAGCTTCCTGTTTATTACTCTGAAACAAAGTTTCCCAACAATTACAGACAAAAGATTTGTGATATAGCCGTCATTTTAAAGTCATGCACGATTCTGCTCAGATCACAAATCATCTCTGCATATATACTGTCTCCAGAGCACAGTACACTAGCATACCTACCACTAGCAATGATATTCGCCGCCTCTGCTTTCTTTTCAGTTAATACTTTCTGCTCTTTGTATCATGCAGAAATGTGTCATTGTGCATATGTGACCAGGATGTCATTAATATTGCCCGTACTGTTCACTAATTAAAAAAAAAAAAAAAAAACACCCACCAGAAAAAACAAACATAGCATGAAAGCAGAGATTTTTAATTTAATGTTTTAGTACAAAGACAGTAAAATTCACATTTAATTTCTTCCCTTGATTTTGTCAATTTAAAAGCATTTTTAGGTGAAAAGGGACATCTCTCAAACTTTCTACAAGTAGCCATGGCATACACTTTAATTCTTACTGCAAGTGAAAGCAAGTTTTTCTTTTCTAAGAAGCTTTTCTACTGAAATATTATAGACTTCTCCACAAGTGCATATGCATCTTTCAGGAATTTGGCAAAGCAGCTAGAAAATCTCTGTAATGAACATAGGTGCTGATGTTCCCTGAGATTTGATTTGCACCCAGCAGAACAAGTAGATATCAAGGAAGAAAAAAAGTGGACTGGCTGGCAGCATGTGGGTGGCTAAAGGAAAGCCAAACCTTTCACTATAGCAGCTTTGGCACGCTCAATGGTTTGGGCTGGCAGAAGGTAAAATTTTTATAAGCTATACTTGTCAGACTCTAATTTTGTCCCTCAGCATAAGGTCTATCTAGACTGAGAGACATGTTCCTTTACAGCCTATGACTTTCCTATGGAAGCCAGAAGAATATTTTCCAGTTCATCACCACGATCTGGGATGTACTTGTGAACCTGGGTTCCTGAAAACACTCATGTTTCTCTAGTTCAGGTGTACCCATAGTAACCTCTCTTTCAACCTCTGCTCTTATTATTTACACAGTCTCTTTTCCTGGAGGGGAAATTTTAGATGTTTGTTTACGTACTTGCCTGAGCAAGTAACAAGAAAATTCCCTTTCCAAGGCTCCAGTTTAGAACTACCTCCCTTCAAGCAAGTCATTTGCTTTTCCAAAATACATTGCTTGCTACACCAAAATAAATTAATTCCTTTTCAAATGAATTACTTCCAAATTACAATATCTTACGATTTGGTGGTTTTGTTTTGTTTCAGTTTTTAATCTAAAAATCATTCTGAATTTACACTGACATTCTGCATCAAAGTATAATGAAAACTTGATTAGCCACTGATCTACTAAGATTATGTTGACGTTCTACATTGTAATTTCCTTTCCACGAGGTAGCTCAGTTTTTAAGGACTATAAGCTGATTCATTCTTTTTCTGCTTTTCAAGATGCCTATGGAACACTTACTTATATAAACAAATTTTCATGTAAATAGTCTTAGCATGAGCGTAACTGCTATCACCTGAGGCCTAAAAGAGAAAAGCAGCCAACCGGAGAAATGTGAAAGCCCAAAAGGGGAATAGCCTTCCAAAGATCCAGTGGAGAAGAAGCAGAGTTGAGTTGGGATGGACTGCAAGAGGTTTAAACCATAAATTATATGTAATATAATGTATAAATGGAAAGGCAAGAAGGCTTCTTAGAAACATCCTTGACATCACAGTCTTCCTATGTGTATGGTCCTCAGTAATGTGGTACTCCTGCTAAGAGTGAGAGATAGCTGGCTTCCTAGGAGAGAGGAGCAACTAGGAACACATCCAGCAGAAAGAGAAGTAGGCAAGATACCTAGTGGATAGGTGTACCTTACAGTCTCACTAGAAGGAAGAAACAGCTATTTCGGGGTGCCTGTAGCTTTAGTACTATTTGTAGTTGCTATCGACCAGTCTTTACTGGGGTAGGTGATAATATAAATGAGATGGATGAAAAATGAGTAACAGACTGCTGTTTTACCATTTCTTTCACTAAGAAATGTAAGGGGAGGACTTAAATATACTATTGTTATGCTTTGGAGAACACATAATTTTTTGTATGTTTATCTTATTTTCTTTCTGTTTCTCCTTCTCGTCCTTTAGTAAGGTACACTTTGGTTAAGACTTTTCATTCAAGCTCTTTGAATGGTGAAATGTGGCTCACAAACTTGATATACTATTTATTGACAACCCATAGAAATTGAACCTGGTACTCACCGCTGTCAAGCAAAGCATGGCAGAAAAGCTGTAAAAGTAAAAATGAAATTCCTGAAGCCAATAAATTTGACAGCCACCACGAATATTACAGAAAAAGGTCTATACTAGGTAGGTATCCATGGACATATTCCTCTTACTGACACTGGAATTTTCACATGCTTTAGCTTCATGTCTTACAATGGAAGTGCCACTCACCTATTTAATTTTTTAATTTAATTTTTATGTTAATTACATATCAGGTACATTAACAAGTATTTTTAATGTCATTTAATAACTTGAGAAGACAGCAATCTTTCTTAACTCCCAAAATATTAGGCATTATCAATCAGTTCCAGTACCAGTATTCAGACAAATTGCTACTAAAGAGATAGCTAAGTCATTCCTAGACTAAAGCTACAACATTAGGTTCATTTAAGATAGCCTGCTTTTGTGGTTTAACCCCAGTAGGCGACTAAGCACCACACAGCCGCTCACTCACTCTCCCCGCAGTGGGATGGAGGAGAGAATTGGAAGGGTAAAAGTGAGAAAATGCATCAGTTGAGATAAAGACAGTTCAATAAGTAAAGCAAAAGCTGCCCACGCAAGCAAAGCAAAACAAGGAATTCATTCACTACTTCCCATCAGCAGGCAGGCATTCAGCCACCTCCAGGAAAGCAGGGCTCCATCATGTGTAATGCTTACTTGGGAAGACAAATGTCCCCCCCCTTCCTTCTTCTTCCCCCAGCTTTATATGCTGAGCATAGTATCATATGGTATGGGATATCCCTTTGGTCAGTTGGGGTCAGCTGTCCCGGCTATGTCCCCTCCCAGCTTCATGTGGACCCCCAGCCTACTCGCTGGTGGTGCAGTATGAGAAGCAGAAAAGACCTTGACTCTGTGTAAGCACTGTCCAGCAATGACTAAAACATCTCCGCATTATGAACACTGTTTTCAGCACAAATCCAAAACATAGCCCCATACTAGCTCCTGTGAAGAAAATTAGCTCTATTCCAGCCAAAACCAGCCCACCTACTCATGTTATACAGCTGATCACAGAATCACATGAAACACTACAGTACAATTCCAGAAGATAGAACTTGTTTCATTCCAAATGCAGAAGACAACAAATTAGGTGCAGATAGTATTGTTTATTTAAATTAAGAATGCAATTGAAACACAAAACTGAGACATCTATTAGACAGGAAAGTTTGGTCTGTTTGAATATTAGTTAGTACTGTTCTGTACCCACTTAAGTTCTTCGTTTCTTGCTAAATAAATTCCTATAAATACACAAAGTCTTACTGTGGTCTCGTGGCAGAGTTAGAAAGAACTAGTTCAGGAGTAATGTTCGTAAAAACAGGGAAAACATAAACCACAAATGCTATAGAGTTATACATAGTTGCAAATCTTGTGGGTTTGATCAGTTCCAGGGAACTAGTATGGCATTAAAAAAAAAAAAAAAAAAAAAAAAAAAAAAGGTGATTTTGTTGTCTCAGATGATTGATGTTGTAGACTGGAGGTTGCTTGCTAATAGATGTTGTATCTGAGCTACCAGTCTGCTTCAGCAGCCTGTCAGGAGGAAAAAAAATCCTCTAGCCTTTTTTCAGACTTGTTAGTATCACATGGTAAGAGGCTAAGAGATACAGAAACTGTTCTTTTTCATCATATCAGAAGAGTTCATAAGATGGCCAAATCCTGTTCAGGATTTTTCTGGCTGGTCAGAATGAAGCCATTTGCCTTCTGAGGATATATAGGCATCAGCCAGTGGCATTTGAGTAGCTTCTTTTGGCAAAAATATATAAATGAAAAATCTATTCTAATATGTTAGAGCTCAGAACTACCTCAGGAAAAAAAAGAAGTATTTAGCTAAATATGTCATAAGGTCCAAGTACTTTTAGACAGGCAAGAAATTAAGATTGGTCATGATCAGGAGAAAATGAAGAAATGGGAAAAAATCACGAAATAACAGGAAGATACTATTCATATATTCATAGATGAAGATGGAATATTATTCTACACAGCAGTGCTGACTTTTTTTATTTTTTTACCTGTAGTTTAATTTTCAATAGCACCTTAAAGACAAAAATTGGATGAAACTGCTTCATGTGTAAAATCGTAACAATAAAGTTTGTTCCTTGTCTTGACCTGCCTCATAACCTAGAATTTGAATTGGAGTTGTATTTGATGGACAAAGTAAAATGAATGAACAGCACAGTTTTGAGCAAGATTTAATGTTCTCTTCATTTTTCCTGGACAGGCAGATGCTATAACAACATAATCTGTTATGATTTGTTGTAGCAAAACAAGAGGCTTAACTGATGGGATACTAAAGCAAAGATGACCATTATTTTTTAGGAAAGGAAATAGAAACCTTTTAATGATTGAGCTGACAATCTTCACAGTCATTAAGGACACTGATAGGAACATTTTCACCATGGTATATAGATACTAGCTGTCATAAATTAGTATTACCTAATGCCAAATTCCCTCTCACCATACTAAAAATACAGCCTTTGTAGAGACAGTATATACCCTTCACACAAAGATAGGATTCTATTCTTATGAGATGCTTCATTTAAAAGGATAAACCTCATTTATACTCTCTGATACCCTTCTTTTCAGAGGTAGGAAGTATAAAGAATATTTAGAAGACTCAGCACACCACAGCTACATAGACTTACAAGCCCTCAGGGACGTACCTGGGAGAGCACTACATCTGCTCTGGGAGTGCAGCCCTCCCAGGACACAAAACAGATAGCTGGGAAGTACTGTGCAAGGAGAGAGGATGGTGTGGTCGTCTCCGGTTAAACCTTTATGTATGGCAATGCTAGGTTATGTGATAAAAGCTCATAAACTTGCCTGTACACCCACAAAGGAGTTCAGAGAGACAATGGCAGGAGGGGGATCCCAATTAATGCCCTCACCTGACTCCTCACAGGCCCATTATCACAGGAGAGCCATTGACTCATCAAAGACCCATCTCCATAAACCCAGAGGAGTACAAGGATGCACAATGGCAGGCAGGATCCCATATTAAGGACTCATTAAGGATGAACAAATATTTTGTCCAGACCCCTCCCAGAGCTGTCCCATGAGAGCCATCAGCCCCATTGTCCAGGTCTGAAACCCATCAAGATGAGTCTTTGGAAGCAGGTCTCTGACCCACCTTTCAGGCTAAGGGGTCTAGGCTGTCTAGGAGTGTGGGACATATTATGGGATGCAGGGCAAGAGCAGTTCATGATTGCACAGAACTTATTACAGGATGTTTAGAGGAGGAATTAAAAGCAGGAAAAGGGAGAGGTTTAGGTGATTTGGGGAAGAACAAGAGAGGGAAAATGAAGAGCTAAGGGGAAAAAAGGCCAGTTGAATGCAAATATTTTTCTGGTTAGTACGCTTGTCTGGCTGCTGGGACCAGGGAAGCCGGTAACTGGGGAGACTGGGATCCAAGGACAGCTACTGGGCAGACCGAGGGTCTGAACTCAGTAGCTGGAAGGATCCATCTTGTACATACATATATATATTTTCACTATTGAATCTCCATCCTGATATCGATACAGATTAACTTAGCTTGTTTTATCTTAACAATACTATGTCATAATGAAATAGGATATCTGTCTTAGAACGAAAACCCCAAAGTGAATGATAGTCTGCCTTGTTAATGGTCCATGAAGGACTATTTAGTGGTGCCAAGTTTAAGCAAAACTAGGGGAATGGTAATTCCGGCAGGGGGAGATCACGACCACCAACTCAAAGACCACCCACTCAAGAAACCCGTCGACCCAAAAGGTCAAGGAAGTAAAAGCCTCAAAAATCATAGTGGGCATGCGTAGTCATTTACATGGTAGGCAAAGAATTTTAACCAATCGTTTAACAGAAGGACAATGAATATCTATTAGATGATTAATATCTTGTGTATAACTGTTAGCTTCTGTCAGTGGTGTGCAGGCTTGTACCTGGCACCTGTATCTGTGCATTTATGTAATAAAGGAAAATACCTCAACTCTGTGTGTAAATTGGGTGACGCACACCAGGTAACGAACCCCAGCTTTTGGGACAACAATCCTGCTCAGCCAGAGAGGGGAGCATGAGGAGACTGTTGGTGCTGTCAGCGATTGTATGAGTGATTTCTATGTCTGTCTGTGATCTGTGCCACCACCTGTGCATATCTGTAAATATGTGGTGTATATGTGCCCTGTGTACATGTACCTGCGGGAAATACAGCTTCAGCCTTACTAGTGGTTGGACCTGGGGACATGGAGTGGCAGCAGCCTCACTTCTCTCAGGATGTTGGATCTGGCATGATATATATCTTCCTCTAACATAATGTGCCTAAAAAAATATTTTAAAGGCTTATGGATCTGCATATCCCGAAAATATTTTAACTACATGTTGTTATTGAACATAAAACATACTGACTAAAACATTCAGTATTTATAAATCTATAGCAGCTTCTCAGAATCATGAAAAGAGCTCGTGATCTAAATACTACAATATTTTTTTCTTTTTCTAAAGGGTTAGAATTGTATCAATCCCTGCAGGTTCCCTCTGAGTTTTAGTTTCATTCTAAAGGAAAGTCCACCAACAGGGTTTTTTTTTCCCTGCTCTCCTCATATATATCTATTTGTTTGCTTGTTTTTCAAGTAGTCCTGAAGATTCTTCTTGGGAACAGAGGCATAAAGAAGATGAGCACTAAGTGAGAAGAGGTTTTGAAGTTCTATGAACAATCTCATTTCCTGTTCATAAACCTTTACAAGATTTTATTATGCTCCTGACTTTATATCTGCATCTTAGTTTAAGAGAATTTTTAGGATCCTAGAAATATTTTTCACAGTCTAGTTTTTTAAAGTCTATGTATCTGAACAACTAATATCAATTTAAATTGTTCAGAGTAGGTCTGAATATATATATATTTTTTTCTCATAGGAAAAAGGACAGAAAGTGACATGCACTATCTTTGCTATACTAGGTAAAAGACATACTTTATAGATAATGTTTCATTTCAATATTAATTAATAACAAAACAGTTTCACTTACAGGTTGCTCTCTAAGAAAGAGAAATTCCTAAATATGTAACAATGTTCTAACCTCAAAATATGTTATTAAAAGAGATGATGGAGGTAAAGTAAGAAAATATATACTGACAAAATGGTAATAATGAGTGAAATAATGAACTTGTATCTTTAATTCTTTTTTTGTACTTGAAACCTTTATTTTTTTATTTATTTATTTTCTAATATTTGGGAACTCCTTTATCATATAACAGATAATGGAACAGAATAAGCAAAGTATAACAGGAAGCCTTCTAGCTCCTTCATCAATGACTGAAAATGCAGTGTCAGCAGTTTTCCTTAGGTTTGGTCCTAGATGTAGAGCTTAGTTTCCAAAGACATTGTTTGTGAGAATTAATGAAGCTGCTCTGCTACAGATCTCTGCCATGCAACTCTTCTCATTTTCCAGTTTGAATGACTGTTGCTCCTTCTATCATATGTGTTAAAACATCAACAATCCCTAAAAGACAGCAATAGGAGGCTATTCTAATCCATGCTATAGACAGCAGACAGTATATGTCATCAGCTGATTCTGGTATGGGTGTGGGCTAGTCAGGGGCAAGTTCATGTTGCTGGTTGGATAGTAACAGAGCAAACAGAATAGTTTACTTCTAATTTCACACCATTGTCTTAGCAAAGTGCCAGTTTGATCTTTCCTTTACCCGGAGTGCAATTTCACAAATTTTATAAAGTATTCATTCTCTCTCGTACTTCTTTATGAAATTAGGTTAAAATTGACTAATGTATTCGAAAGCCTTTGGAAATAGGAGACAGACAGATGAACAGAGTGTAACTGAGAAAGTCTTGCTTCCTTAAGAAACCAAGCTAAAATTGTCTATTCATTACAGTAGCTAACATTATTCATTGTGTGCTTTGAAGAGTCAAAGTTAAATTCACAAAGGACATAAGTTCGAGAAACCTCACTACTTCTGCAATTAGTTTTGGGTCATAGCTACCCAATTAGTTTGAGTCATAAAAGTAAATGACATTGACCCAAGCCTCCCATAGAGTTCATGGGAGGATTTAGTTGCTAGAATAGCATTTAAAACAACCAGCATACTGATCCCTTAAGTGCCCAGACTTGCTCCTATGAAACAACTGAGAACAAGGATGTGTTTTAAATAATTTTCTATATAAAATCTCTCTCTCTTTTTTTTTTTTTTTTTTTTTTTTTTTTTTTGTCTGTGGACAAGTAGGTGTTTCTTTAAATAGAAGCAACACAACACTAGAATATTTTCTCTGGAAATCTGTTTTAACCTTGCTTCTTTCAAAAACCAGGCAGAGGGTTGCATATTACTTCACTGGTTCCCTAGTGAAAAAAAAAAAATGGTGTTTTGTTTTGTTTCCTTGTTTTCTTTTCTCTCTGTGGCTGGTGGCTAAAGAACTCACTCAGATATAGAAGATACAGATAAAATTATTTTCTTCACCTGAAAGGATTTGCATTGTCACTATGAATTCCTGCAAAAGTTCTGAAAACAGCAGCCGTGGAGAAAGGCATTTCTGATTTGTTTGCTTTCATAAAAAGATTGATGACCCAGTAGACCTTTCTGTTTTCTACAGTTATCACAGCATTATTTTACTAACATATGCATAGGTATGCTGTAAATTCTCCCTAAGGACAGTTACAGCTTCAGATTTTACATGCAAGGTTATACACTGAATCTTTATCCTTTTGCAAAGTATTTTTATAATGGATTCCAGAGAAAGCTTGTGAAAACACCATCTAATAACTTTGACACTGTTGGCAAATTTTAAGAAAACTTGGCAAAAATTCAGACATTTCAAAAAAGGACTGACTTCACACAAGCTTTGAGGAAATAGAAGGTGGATTAGGGGACAAAATCTATGTTTGTACCCTGAAGGAAAGCCTGCACTCTGACTTCAAGCTACTCAAGAAGAGTACAGGGAGCTCGTTAGGTCATGCAGAGAGGAAATTAGGAAGGCAAAAGCCCAGCTAGAGCTCAATCTGGCCACTGCTGTACGAGGTAATAAAAAATGTTTCTACAAGTACATTAGCAGCAAAAAGAGAGCCAGGGAGAGTCTCGCTCCTCTGGTGGATGCTGGGGGGAACATTGTCACCAAGGACAATGAAAAGGCTGAGGTACTTAATGCCTTCTTTGCCTCAGTCTTTAATAGTCAGACCAGTTATCCCCAGGGTATTCAGCCCCCTGAGGTGGAAGACAGGGACCGTGAGCAGAAGAAACCCCCCACAGTCCAGGAGGAAGCAGTCAGCGACCTGCTGCACCATCTGGATGCTCACAAGTCTATGGGGCCGGATGGGATCCACCCGAGAGTGCTGAGGGAGCTGGCG
>WAAD01014722.1:21046-32915 GCA_013389945.1 Fregata magnificens
AGGAGCGGCTGAGGGAACTGGGGTTGTTTAGTCTGGAGAAGAGGAGGCTGAGGGGAGACCTTATCACTCTCTACAACTACCTGAAGGGAGGTTGTAGGGAAGTGGGTGTTGGACTCTTCTCCCAAGAAACTAGCGATAGGACGAGAGGAAATGGCTTCAGGTTGCGTCAGGGGAGGTTTAGATTGGACATCAGGAAGAATTTCTTTACTGAAAGAGTGGTTAGGCATTGGAACAGGCTGCCCAGAGAGGTGGTGGAGTCGTCAACCCTGGAGGCGTTCAAAAAAGGTGTAGACGTGGCACTCCAGGGCCTAGTTTAGGAGTCATGGTGGTGTTAGTTGACGGTTGGACTTGATGATCTTAGAGGTCTTTTCCAACCTTAATGATTCTATGATTCTATGATTCAGTCGCATTTCTGCGTATTGGAGAATCCTCACAACAGAGACCTGTAAAAAGTCTGTCTTTCGGCATTGCTGTATTGGGTGTAGGTGTCCAGATTTTGGCAGCAGTGGGGCTGAAGGGGTTGTTTCTGTGAGGAGAGGTCAGGGGCTGCCCTGCACTGGACACAGCTGGTTCCAATGGACCCACCACAGGACACAGCTGAGCCCCTTAGCCAAGGCAGTGTCACCTCTGGGAAAATGTATTTAAGAAAGAGCAAAAAAAAAGCTGAACAGAGAGAGGGTAAATGAACAAAAGAGTAAGAAACAGCAGTGTGAACACCAAGGTGAGAGAATAAGGATGGGGGAGGAGGTGGTGGTCTAGACACCGGAGCAGAGATTCCCCTGCAGCCTGTGGAGAGACCATGGTGGAGCAGGTGGATATTCCCTGAGGTAACTTCAGCCTCTGAAGGACCCCACACTGGAGCAGATTTTCCTGACAGGAACTGCAGCCCATGGAGAGGACTCACAGTGGAGCAGGAGAGAAGTGTGAGGATGAAGGAGCAGCAGAGAGGAGCCATTATGAACTGACCTCAACTCCCCATTCCCTAATCCCCCTGAGACACTTGGGGGAGGAGTAGGTAGAGGAGTGGAGAATGAAGGAATGAAGCTGAGCCTGGGAAAAAAGAGATGGGGTGGGGACAAGGTGGTTTAGGTTTTGCCTTTGATTCTCACCATTCTACTCTACTTTTAATTGACAATAAGTTAAATTAATTTTCCTCAAGTCAAGTGTCTTTTGCCCATGATGGTAGTTGGTAAGTGATCTCTCTGTTTTTATCTTGACCCACAAGCTATTCCTGAGGAGGGAGAGTCAGAGAGCAGCTGGGTGGGTGTCTGTCAGCAGGCCAAGGTCAACCTGTGACGGTAGTCGGTAAGTGATCTCACTGTCCTTACCTTGGCTGACAATTTTTCTTGTTCCCGTTCATCATATTTTCTCCCCTCATCCCACTGAGGGGAAAGAGCAAGCGAGCAGTTGGGTAGGTATTTGGCTGTTAGCCAAAGTGAACCCACCATGATTGCATTGCTGTTGGAGGAATTGTTTACCTCCATCTGAGGCATGGTATAGTAGAACAAACTTTGGACGCAAGTACATTTTGTTCTTTCTTCAAGGAAGGGTAATGTTTAGAAATTAGATCATGCTCCTAAGGAGCAGCCAATATTACCTCAATTACAACTCTTTCCTTACACATAATTGCAGTCAAGGAGTTAGTGAATTAGTTTTCATAGGTCTTATTTATACACTCTACTATAAACACTATATATATACACTATATATACATGTATATATACACACACACGGGTTTGCTTGAATCAAGACCATTCCTGACTTTTTTGCAGTTAGTGAGGTATTCATCTTCTCTGCAGGCTGCACAACACTACTGGTGCATATATATCTCCATGTGTGCCAGTAACATTGTATTTGACTAATGGGCACAGACACACACGTGCATACATGCTTGTGCATGTGTAAGTAAGCATATGTGGATATATATTTATGCATTAATGTGTATGTTTGTGTATAGTTAAATATTCTCATAACTTAATTCTCCAATTCCCTCTGAGCTGTGTAATCACCTGTGTTAGTCCTTTTTTCTTTCCTTGTTTTCTAGTTAGTTTTTACTACCACTATTTTTAGTACTTCTTTATTCAGAAAATTTCATAAGGTAAAATATATCATGCACAGCATCTGTACTGAGCTGAAACAGTCTTACTGTTCAGAGTAAAGGCATAGCAGTTCAGCATTTGTAAACATGTCTTACTGAACAGTTACTCCTAAAATAAAATGAGCCTATGATTCTCAGCACACTACAGCAGACAGGGCAATCCGTTTTTAATGATAATTTCTTATAGGGTTCAGCTGAAAATAATGATGAGTTTCAGCTAGCCCACAGATGTTAATAATTGTTTTGTACAAAGCATTTTGCTTATGAGGATCACCTGTCCCAATATTGCAAGGTTCTAAATGGATGCAATTAAAAGCTAAGAAGTGTCAGTATTGCGAATATACTTCTCCATTTTAAAACTTAAATATTGAACTAGAATTAAAATGTAAATGTGTTCCTGTTCTCTTGCTAAATGGAACTGCAGTAAAGCTCTGAAACTATGACTGATGTCAGCCTAAAACAAACAATTTGGCAATGTATTTACAGATCGTGCAGAGTTTCCATCCAAAAATTTCCCAGAACAAAAAGAAAGGTGTGTTTCAGGCTGTACAGTCTGAACTAAAATCAGAGATAGACAAAGAATTGTGAGACTATCAGCAGAAGAGGTAAGACTGGATGTACTGATACATAATGTTGAGCAATCTCTTGCTAATTTCAGCAGCCAAGATATTTTTTGGTAGCGAAAAATTAGCTAAACTTAGCATTTGTGAATCCTAGATTGTTTACTAAAGTCCAAGGTAAAATAATAGTAATATTAAAAGAATAAAAGAATGAAATAGCTAATAAAGTCATAAAATAATAAAATAATAGTGCAATGTGTAACAAAAGAGAGGTGACTAGTTAAACCCAGTTGAGACCCAAAATACCAGAATTTTTCTCCTTGGGAATAAAAGAGGCGAAATGAAGAAAGGGTCATGTTTTCTTGGCAATGCTTCATGCAAGAATGACACTAAGTAAATTGTAAACCAATGGCTTTTTCAGAACTCCATCCATTGCACTATAATCCATTTGGATGGGGGAAGGAAAAAATCCACATGGGCATGTATTCCCACCCTTTTTCAGGCTTAGAAAGCAACCATCCATTCAAAGGACTTTCCAGAAGAGTGTCTGATTCCCTGTCATTCAGAGATACATCCTGTAAACATCTTTATCTAAGAAATCTTCATCCTTACAACAGTATGATATTCTTACTAGGTTCCCAGCTCACTTGACTCTCCATCCAGTCAATTGTATGTCAGCCAATTCTTTGCCAAACTTATCTTGAATGTACACCTAATCAGACAGCAGTAACATCAGGAAACAGTGATGAAATCTTATTGTAGTTCTCAATTATATTGACTAGATTAATTCCTTGTTATCATGCCAGATTATTCTGCCCCATGTAAATGATAGTCATTTTCCAACTAACAGGTTCTTAGTTATTCACAGAACAGTAGATGTCTATATAGGCATTCCAGCACTGTTTCCACAAGAATGAAACTTAGCCATATGGGAGTCATGCCAGGAGCAAGAGAGATCCCCAATCTGAAGATGACAGAAGGAAAATCCTTAGCACATGTTGGTTCAGCCCAGCAGAAAAGTCTAGACATAGACTTACTGTCTAATTTTATTTCTATGTTTCAATTTAAAAATAACCAACCAAAATGACTGCTGGCTATTCATTCTTTTTTTCTTTTTTCTTCTTCTTTTTTCTTTTTTTTTTTTTAAACTTATTTTTGTACCACTCATATCATTCCATTGTCATTGGTTTTGATGAAATTACTCTCTTAGTCCAAAGGAAGAAACTTTTTTGATGTGTATTTCCAATATGCTGAATCTATATAATATTAATCTGTAATATATTCTTTGGTTATGCCATGCATTAAGTCTCAAAATGTAAAATTTATTTACAGAGTAAAAATAAATTCTTTCCTCTTTTGTAGAACAATTTTTTTCTGGCTATGATCAGAATAATGTCTTAGGAAGAAAATCTGCATTTAGTATTTCCTTTTGCGTGTTCTCCAAGGACAACAAGAATGCATCCACTTTGGCATGTTTTATTGACGGTCTGTAATAAATGTCATAACAGTTATACCCTAAAACCAAAGCAAGCCTGTGAAGTTTTTCTGCTGGATAGAGAAGAATGGTGTATTGGGTTTGCGTGGCAAGGTTTTAGTAGTAGGGGGCCTACAGGGGTGGCTTCTGTGGAAAGCTCCTAGAAGCTTCCCCTATGTCGAACAGAGCCAATGCCAGCTGGCTCCAAGATGGACCCGCTGCTGGCCCAAGGCTGAGCCAATCAGTGATGGTGGTAGCGCCTCTGGGATAACATATTTAAGAAGGGGAAGAAAAAACACCAGAGAGAGGAGTGCAACAATGTGAGAGAAGCAACCCTGCAGACACCAAGGTCAGGGAAGAAGGTGGGGGAGGCGGTGCTCCAGGTGCTGGAGCAGAGACTCTGCTGCAGCCTGTGGTGAAGACCATTGTGAGGCAGGCTGTCCTCCTGCAGCCCATGGAGGTTAATGGTGGAGCAGATATCCACCTGCAGCCCATGGAGGACCCCATGCCGGAGCAGGTGGATGCACCCAAAGGAGGCTGTGACCCCTTGGGAAGCCCATGCTGGAGCAGGCTCCTGCCAGGACCTGTGGACCTGTGGAGAGAGGAGCCCATGCTGGAGCAGATTTGCTGGCAGGACTTGTGATCCCATGGGGGACCCATGCTGGAGCCCATATCTGTTCCTGAAGGACTGCACCCCATGGAAGGGACCCACTCTGGAAGAGTTCGTGAAGAACTGTAGCCCATGGGAAGGACTCACACTGGAGAAGTTCATGGAGGACTATCTCCTGTGGGAGGGACACCACGCTGGAGCAGGGGAAGAGTGTGATGAGTCCTCCCCCTGAGGAGGAAGGAGCGGCAGAGACAACATGTGATGAACTGACCACAACCCCCATTCCCCATCTCCCTGTGCCGCTGGTAGGGAGGAGGTAGAGAAATCAGGAGTGAAGTTGAGCCTGCGAAGAAGCAGCGAGGGGTGGGGGGAACGTGTTTTAAGATTTGGGTTTATTTCTCATTATTCTACTCTGATTTGATTGGTAATATATTAAGCTAATCTCCCTAGAGTCTGTTTTGCCTGTGAAGGTAACTGCTGAGTGATCTCTCCCTACCCTTATCTCGACCCATGAGCTTTTCGTTATATTTTCTGTCCCCTGTCCAGTTGAGGAGGGGAGTGATAGAGTGGCTTTGGTGGGCACCTGGCATTCATCCAGGGTCAACCCATGACAAATGCTTATCTTTGGCCCCAGTATTTTTACCAGTCATTTCAGATCTCTGATGTGCATGAATTGTATTTCCTTAAAATTTTTCAATCATACCTGAGTGATAACTTTTTCTGTTTTTTGAAGTGACAACTTTACCTGTTTCTTCTGAGCCTCTCACAAATCTCTCAAAACAAATACACTGAGCTTTTCATTCCCATTCTTAGGTTTGACATGAAACAGTAATCACAGCTTCTACAGAAAGGCTCTTGATTATGGATTACTTCAAATTAAAATGAAGCGGTACCCTGGAACTCCTCAATTACCTTTTCTACTGCAGAAGTCTTATTTTTCTTGTCTGTCCTATTTCTCTTCATGGGTTTTTTTTTTTTTTGGTTTGGGTTTTTGGTTTTGTTTGTTTGGTTTGGTTGGGGTTTTTTTTGATCACAGGAAAAGATTAGCATAACTTCCTCTGGGTTTTGTAGTTATTCCTTCAAGTTTTCCCCCCAAGATTTTGTTAACCCAACATCAAACAAGACCATTTACCCCTCGAGTCATTGATCCATTGCTCTCTGATATGAAGCAATTCACTGAGCAGGGTAATCTTTCACGCTCAGATAGACCATTCCATTCATTTAGTGTCAGAATGATTTTTGACAGTGGCTCTCAGGCCACTTGATATTAAGGGAGAAATCTAGCTGATAATCTTCAGTCTTCCTGCCAGGATCACAAATAAATTTTGTGCTTTAAAAGATACATATTGATCCACTTCCATAAGAGGCTTGAGCTTCATAGAATCTGCAGATCTTTACATTTCTATCAATCAGGTGTAGAAATATGTCCTATGGATTAAATGGAGTCCTCACATTTATGATTAGACCATTTTTACTGTTATGTTAATGTCGTAAGACGTCCTACACATTTTCTGTGTCACGCAGTTCTGTGAAGAGATACAAACACCTCGAAGAAGGATTCCTGCTTGTGAGCATAACTCCCTCCCACTCTTTCCCCTCCGCCCCTGATGGTTCAGCAGTTCTCAGTTATAAGTACCAGATTCTTAAATAACCTGAAATGCGCTAGGGACTATTTGGGTGATATGTTATCTTTTATCATGTGTCATGCATCTCTGCCTCACGAGAAATCTAGCTCTTATCTACATGGTATTCATTTATTTCTTTCTGCTCCTTCAAGACATTATAATCCAGGGTAGGATTTAACCTCTTAGTGTTCATGATTGTATTCCCCACATTGCAGTTAGACTGTGCAGTTCCCATTTTAAAAAGCACTGCATTACTCCTATCCTTATATGCTGTCTCACTTTTTAGAGTTAATCTCTTGCCGATCCGCTTCTTCTTGAATTTGGCATAATTAAGCTGGCATGTTTTTTCACTGAGGATGCAAAGAAGAAGAATGTATCCATAGATCTTCCTGTTGAAATTATCTGTCTTTGCAACATTTGTTTAACTTATTTTCCATTTTATTTGCATAAAAATACTATTTAGCTCTTTGTATATGTTACAGAAGCATCTCTGTTTTCCTCTTTTTTTTTTTTTTTAATTAATATGGAAAATGTCCACATTGCTATATAAAGATACTTTATATTTATTCTCTCTATTCATTTCAAAACTGATCTTTGCCTCATTTCTCCCCCAAGGCTTTTGCCATATGCAAAGCTAAAGAAAAAAAAAAAATGTAGAGAACTTTGCCATAAAATAATCATGTGCAAAAAAATCTATTATTTACATAAAATTCCTTATAATAAAGATCACACAACATTAATTAGCTCAATCTGTCCTGTTGTCAGATGTTTAAATCACATCTTGATAGTACATTCTGTCAGAATCCTTTTGAACACAAGTAAGGAAAAAGGCTCTCTTGAAATGTAAACTGTTCTCACTGACAGGAAGGAAGATTTTTTTTTTTTTTCCTCTCCTCTTTCTTTTGTTGTCTCAGTAATCACAGATGTTAAGGTCATGGAGGGAAACAAGAAACAGTTTGCATTGCCCTTCATTTCTGTAGATAAATACTTGACTACTGTGAATTCATACCTGTGATGTCTGCAGCTAAGACTGGAAAGCAAAACCACACATTTGGAAATTTCTGGTTTAGAATAAAATTGCACAGCTGATTAGTTTAGCCAATAGTTAAATTTGACTCCACACTTGATATTAACTCACAGGTTCAAGAATGGTTCAAAGATTCATGACTGCTTCCTCTCAAAGCAATTACACAGTATCACAATAACTGTACTGGAAATCAATCTCAGGTGTTTTTTGTGAAGAAGCTGGACCCAGAGTATTTAACATCAAGAAGATATGTAAAGAGTGACTATGAACATCATGAATTTAAAGATAAAAACAACTTTTTTTTTTAATTGTTCCTTTCATAACTACTTCAAAGGTAGGTTGGTGGCACAGAGCACCCACACGCACACATACATACATACATACATACACTCACGCAATAAATCAACTAATTGTATACAAAATCATACAAGTATTTCTCCACAGGTAGGGATAAGAGTGAAAGATGTTAAGTAGAATTAGAAGGTCAACAAACAGAGAAGGCTCAAATGGATGGAAAGATGGGCAGTCATCTGATCAAAACTACTGTAACACGCTTACTATCTTAAATCAAGGAAACTACTCAAACTCAAGCTTTGTCAGAAATACTTTGTCTAGATCAAACAGGTGGTATAATTGGTGTGTACCACAGAACTAGGTGCAACATAGATGTCTAAGTGCATTTTTGCACCCAAACCTATGACAGCTGACATGTATCACATTAGATAAGCCCTTGTTATTTTTGGCAGGTATCTATATATATAAAGCCTTCAGGAGCATTGATACACAGTATTTCAGTTTTCAGAAAGGCAGCACCATCCATCAGGAGGAAAGAAACTCATATTCAGAGTCATAGAGAGTTCAGATCCTAGTTTGTAACTCATTACCAACAGTACCAAAGCTCTGGAATTTAGCATGCCTCCAGCCACACAGACTGGTGCAGCTGAAAATATGTGGCACTGCAGAGCTGAAGCCCCCGAGCAATATGGTCTGTGGGGTTGAGAGAACTGTTCAGCTGAGAATTTTAAGTCTCTACATTTGGACAACTTGAACAGCTTGCTTGTCTCCATCAAAAGTATTGAGTAAATTTCCATTTACTACTGAGGGAGTCTGGATGCTGCTCACACATAGACACCTGTTCTGTAGGTGCCTGGACAACATTATCTGAATTCATAACATGATCCACTTAGAGAGAAGGATCTATATTTTCCCTCAGAATAGATTTTTGGTGCTGCTTAAGATGTCCTGCGGTGGTCTGAGGCAATCATTTTGGTCTGGGGGATATGCTAGAGAGTCTATAGGAGAACTGTGCCCTTGTGGAATAGCCTCTGTCAAGACAGAGTACTGTAGAAAACCTCAACTAGATCTCAAGTCCCATGTTTAGGCAACTGAATCCCACCCCAAGTGTTCCATTTCTGGACAAAGTGCTGAGAATACTAGATTGTTGCACAAATTCTCATTTTAATTGAATTCAATGCTTTCAAAACAATCTGTGATTGACTGTGCTGACTAGCAATTTGGGCTGCCAGACAACTGTGGAACAAGCTTTGGAACCTTCTTCCTGAATTTCAAAAAGCCCCAAGAGGT
The DNA here is from genome assembly GCA_013389945.1 of Fregata magnificens. Taxonomy (NCBI): domain Eukaryota; kingdom Metazoa; phylum Chordata; class Aves; order Suliformes; family Fregatidae; genus Fregata; species Fregata magnificens. The sequence continues at coordinate 30,025 of WAAD01014722.1, forward strand.
CAGCAGAACCTGGTCAAGTAGGCTAATTGACTGGTCACAGTTGCTAACTAGAAAAATACATGGAGTTAACACTGGGTGAAGGAAACCAAAGAGGAAACCAGTTCTACCAAGACAAAAGAAAAAGAACAGAATGAATCAGTAGTTTCTGCATATCCTAGACACACTGAACAAAAGCTTTACTTTTATACAGAAAATAAAAGGAAGGTACTAGAAAAATATGAAAAATCCTCTGTACAGAATGGATAAGTTGAGCAAGGTGGAATGGACAAGGTTGCAATAACAGGGGCAAGAGATGACAGAAACAACACAAAAAAGATATAGAAGCAGAGAAGGCAGAAAAATAAAAATGAAGGACAAAGTAAATAAGTAAAACCAGGTAGAAAAGAAAGAAAGGTCAAAAGAAAAAAACAAGAATGAGGAATGAAGTGTAAGGGAAAAAAAAAAAAAAGTAAAAAACCCAAAAATACACAAACAAACTAACCTGAAATGGGTTTAGACACCAAATATTATGAAGTTTATAGATGCTGCTGAAGTTATGAATACTGTAATCACGGCAATTCTTTTTTGTTTCCTTGTCATTTTGTATCTACAATGCTATTACAGATAACAAGCAAAAGAGGATGCAAAGTACTGCTTCCTGATTGTGATCCAGTGAAAGCTGAAATCAAGACAGCAGAGATGGATGTACACAATAGGTTTTAATTTTTTTTCACTATTGTCAATGGCGTCCAAAGGATATACAGCACACCTATAACTTTGTGAAAGGAATGGTGAGGATTCCATCTGTGTGTGGGTAACTTCATAAAAAGGAAACCTCATCAGATTTAGTAATTCAAGAGCCAAGTGCTTGCACTGTTTACATGAAGTACAAAAAAAGATAAATTGAAATACAGTGTGGAAAAAATCTGTAATAAGTATTTCTGTAAAATACAGAGGACTTTATATTAGCTTAAATAGTGTGGCAAGAATGTATAACAAAATATCAGTCAGTTGCCATAAACACTTAGTTGATACAAAGAGAAGACTGATAGGACTTTTTACACTGATAGTACCATAAAGAGTCACTGCACAATTTGATTTGAAGGACTGGAACAGTAACAATGTCTAAAGGAAGATAAAGGCACTATGTTATCTTCTACTGGTTTGGGTTTGTTTTTTTTTCATCATTGTTTTGACCATGAAATCCACCCTGAAAGTATAGCAGAGTATTCTATGAATAACATTTAAAGTTGGCAACTACAGGAAGTAAAAGGTGTAATTTTCATGTCCATGTAAGCAATGAAAAAGAATTTTTTAAAATGTTTTTTATACTGTGATCCTTGATAAAACTGGGGACTTAGTTTCCTATCAGAGTATGGAGACACTGATTATAATAATTTAGAATTCTTTTGATTCTTAAAAAGATTTTAGAAGTTCTAGATTACTTTAATATTTTCAACACGTGTGCCGAAAATCCATAAATGCTCACTAGTTACCAGAATACCGTGAAATATTTGACTTCATAAGGGAAAAATCCATACTACTTTGAAAAAGAACAAACAAATATGGTTGCCTAATATGTGTATGTTCATATATGCTTTTGTGTGTACCTGTCTGAGAGCAGGAGAATGAGAAAGATCAGAAAGACCAGACAGGCTTTTCAATCACAGAATCACAGAATGGTTGGGGTTGGAAGGGACCTCTGGAGATCATCTTGTCCAACTCCCCTGCTTGGGCAGGTACACCTAGGGCAGGGTGCACAGAACCACGCCCAGGCAGGTTTTGAATATTTCCAGAGAAGGAGATTCCACAGCCTCTCTGGGCAGCCTGTTCCTGTGCTCTGTCACCGCCACAGTAAAGAAGTTTTTGCTCACGTTCAGGTGGAACTTCCTGTGTTCCAATTTGTGCCCATTGCCCCTTGTCCTATCATTGGGCACCACCAAAAAGAGTCTGGCCCCATCCTCTTGACACCCAGCCTTTAGATATCTCTAAGCATTGATAAGATCCTCCCTCAGTCTTCTCTTCTCCAGCCTGAACAGACCCAGATCTTTCAGCCTTTCCTCATAAGAGAGGTGCTCCAGTCCCCTGACCATCTTTGTGGCTCTCCACTGGACTTGCTCCAACAGTTCTCTGTCCTTCTTGAACTGGGGAGCCCAGAACTGGACACAGTACTCCAGATGTAGCCTCACTAGGGCAGAGTAGAGGGGGAGGATAACCTCCCTTGGCCTGCTGGCCACACTCCTTTTGATGCACGCCAGGATCCCGTTGGCCTTCTTGGCCACAAGGGCACAGTGCCAGCTCATGGTCATGTTTAAGCTGTGTTCCTGCTGGGACTGAGGACATTTTTCTTGGCATATCTCAACTCTCCAGCAGACATGGAGTAGATTTACTTATGTGAAGAGTCAGTGAACTGACTTCTGCTAAATAATTACACAGCTTAAGAAGTGAATCTTTCTCATCTTGCTTGATATTCTCTGTAAGTTGTAATACACTTCAATACTTGTATTCTTATTCCAAAGACAAAAAGACCATTGAAATAAGGGCAAAGTTCTGTTCTTTTCCAATACTGAATGTACACACATATTGCTAAAGAGTTTTTGGAGCTGTAAAGGTAAGCTGTGTGTTCAAGGCCTGAGCGTTTCTTTAAAAGATACAGTGTTGGCAAGAATTATAAACGTATGATTGCTTTGTATCAGTAAGAGTCCAGTCTTCTTCCTCAGTGTCTCCATTACTGTGTCCTGCTAATAAAACTTATAAAAATGACTTTTTAAAAATATAAGATCACCCAAGCTATAAGGACATCTGAGAAGTATATGATCACTCTTTGTTTATTATAGGTAAAAAGCCATTCCAGTTGCAATTAGCATAACTAAACCCACAAAAAAAGGCTATGAGAATGGGGGGGGGGGGGG
>WAAD01014723.1:8938-19412 GCA_013389945.1 Fregata magnificens
CCTTGAACACTTCCAGGGATGGGGCATCCACAACTTCGCTGGGCAACCTGTTCCAGTGTTTCACCACCCACATGGTAAATAATTTCTTCCTTATGTCCAATCTAAATCTACTCTCAGTTTAAAACCATTACCCCTTGTTCTGTCACTACAGGTGTTGGTAAAAAGTCTCTTTCCATCTTATGAGCCCCCTTTAAGTACAGAAATGCCACAATAAGGTCTCCCTGAAGCCTTCTCTTCTCCAGGCTGGAGTACCCCAACTCTCTCAGGCTTTCTTCACAGGAAAAGTGTTCCATCCCTCTGATCACTTTTGTGGCCCTCCTCTGGACCCACTCTAACAGGTCCATGCCTTTCTTGTGCTGGGGGCCCCACAGCTGGATGCAGTACTCCAGATGGTGTCTCACGAGAGTGCAGTAGAGTGGGAGAATCCCCTCCCTCGACCTGCTGACTATGCTTCTTTTCATGCAGCTCAGGGTATGATTATGACGGGAATTCCTCCAGTCCTCTAAGGAGGAAGGAGCAGCAGAGACAAACTGCTGTGTAGCGACCATAACTCCCCATCCTCTGTCCTCTTTGTACTACTTGTGGGGCAGGTGGAGGAGCCTGAACTGAAGGAATGACATTAACCTTGGGAAAGAGAGGAGGAAAGGTTTTGTTTTAATGTTTGTCTTTTTGTCCCTATCCAAATCTATTTTAATTGGCAATGAATTAGAGGAATTGTCCCCAAGTTGAATCTGTTTTGCCCACAAATGGTAACTGGTAAGCAATTCCCCTGTCTTTATCTTGACCCATGAGCTTTGTCATCCTTCCTGCTGAGGAGAGAGCAGTGGGTGAGCAGCTGGGTGGGCATTTGGCTGTTAGGCAAAGCTAATCCACCACAATATTCCAAGCCATTAAGTTTTATCATACTTATATTTGATCATATCATTGTATTAGACTAAATCATTTAGCTTCTCAAGAGACCACATTTATTTGTGCTGCAGGAAGAGTAGAAAGAGTTGCCAGCTCTTGAAAGCTCTGCAAGAAGCAGTTGAAGTATGTCCTCCCAGTCTTACAAACCACTTAATGCTCCATGGAAGGTTGAAGAAAAGAGTTTGATTTAGACGCACATTTCTTCCTAACTCTTGATTAACCTTATTAATCTCTTAACGCCATGACAGTTTTATTTTATTCCTGTGAAGAGGAGTAGTCTGTCCAACAGTGGAATTTTATAGTACTTTTGCCAGAGTCCTGTCTGCTGGGATGGTCAAATTAAGATGCTTTAGATGAAAGTTGTTAGAAAAATTCAAAACAAACAAACAAATACTACTCATAATTGACTGGTCCATTGGAAAAAAAAAAACCCAAAACCAAAACAAAACACTAAGCCCTCCCAAAAAAACAACTTATAATCAAAGTAAACCACTGTCCAATCTTGGATGTATGAAGCTGAAACATAATCATAGCCTTAATGTATAGCTACAGATGCCAAAAAGAAACGGAGGCCAATACAGATTGTCTGTTCTTTTCTTGATTCAAAAAAGAAATGGACAGGAAGATCATAATTTACTATTTATGCATTTTTACAATTGAAAGAGGAGATATCAGAAGAGAGGAAGAGAATAGAAAAATGTCCCCAAAGACAAAACAGAGGCACAGTTCTGTCAGAAAGTCCTAAATGAGCTTTCTTCTCTCCCATGACCGTATTGGGTGGAGTGGAACATTTACAAACAGTGCAAACTATCTGAATCAGATATTGAAAAAACAAAACACAACAAATGCAAGTAAAGTGATCATATTAAAAAAGATAAATAAGATATTCACTCAAGACTATACCTATTAAGCATTTTCTTAGGAAAACTTGCTATAGCTTTTTTAAAAGATGGGCTATTGACCTACTTTTTTTTTTTTTCCAGTTAGTCACCTATCATGGAAATACTGATTTTTTTTTAAACTTTTCTTCACAGCTGTATCTTGTGGGAACCCTGGCACCCCAGCCAATGGTATGATAGTATACACTGATGGAATATTATTCTCCAGCTCAGTCATTTATGCATGCTGGGAAGGTTACAAAACTTCAGGGCTAACTACTAGACATTGTACTGCTAACGGGACATGGACTGGCACTGCTCCAGACTGCACAGGTCAGAAATAAACCTTTTTCCTCTAAAGCTTTAATGTAGTAAGTCATCCAGCCTTCCTACTGAAAATGATTATTTTGTTAGGTAAAATAACACTTTTTTTCCCCATTCATCTGTCTTGTAATACATGAATATTTTATCTATCTAAAGGTACATGCCCTTTCGATACAGGCTAGATGTTTCCAGAACTATCTTTTTAAGATAGATACATAGGTAATTTTTCTGTATTTGTTTACCTCCTGAATGTTAACATTGAAAATATAACATTATTCCTAAGAATAGGTGTTCCTCTAGAGTTTCCTTTAGCTGTTTTTTTGAGGGTTTGTGGTTGGGGGTTTTTTTGTGTGTGTGTGACGTGTACAGAGGATGAAGTTCTGGTAGTTCTAAATCAGATTTTACCTAACGGGATACATTACTGTGCCAATGTTTATTGTGAGCCAAAGAAGTCAGATATGACTGATAACCATTCTGCTAAGGACCAAGAGTCAGGGAGCAGTGAGATTGGGCTACCTCATCAGGGAAAGCGAGAGGGGAGCAGAGGGGTGCTGTAAGGCCAGAAGGGCTATTGGCCTCACTGACAAGGCCAGACCCACAGTACATCAGTACAGTGATACAAAAAAAAGGAGGAATTTCATAACTCTGCTGGAATTGCATTGCACCATCAACGTTAAGCATAATGTGACAAAGATCCCAGTATGAAGGAAAGAAAAGCCCTACCAAAACTACCACTAACATTAGTCTGCAGTAGCAGTAGAGCATACCAGCTTAAGCTAGTGTATTTAAGGAACACAATATTTGGTCCACGTTATTACAATGCCTCAAAAATATGAGCATTTAGCTTTAGAACATTAGCTAGAAATTAAAGAACACATTTTTGATTTTGTGTGAAATATATTGATCAAAATTTTTCTTGTTTTGTACACTAAAAAAAAGGACATTAGTTATAAATAGTTCAATGTTTCATTACACGTTTATTGAAAAAAAGTCCCTGTTTTTCTTTTCCTCACTAGTGATCAGCTGTGGAGATCCAGGTGCATTAGCAAATGGCATTCAGTTTGGAAATGATTTTACATTTAACAAGACAGTCAGCTATCAGTGCAATCCAGGATACTTGATGGAGCCTGCCAGTTCATCTACCATGCGTTGTATAAAAGACAGCACTTGGAACCAGAGTAAACCAATTTGCAAAGGTGTGCTTTTGAATTTAAATAGTTTACAAATACTGTTTTGATACTATATGTGAAATTCACTAATCAGTGTCTTTATATATAAAAAATCGTCAAAATGTTCTCTGGGACAATTAACATGCAAATGCAACTAAAACCTTTAGATAAGTATTTGTGTAAAATTTGTATTTATTTTGCACATATGCTGTGGTATAACATCGGTCAGAATAGCGACATTAATGACTACAGTAGAACCAAATCACTCTGCATTGAAAATTATCAAAGTGCTCAGTTTAAAATGCTAGGAATGAAGTACCCATTTTCCTTTTTGGGCCCTTTTATCTTGGATTAGATGGCCAAAATTCTGTAAAGGGATCCTGCAAACCAAACTTTGTATAAAAGATTCCCTTGTTGCAGTAGTGTAGTCATCATAGATAGCAAAAAAGGTGCTTCACAAATAGCTAATTACAAGTGCTAACATAAAGGTCATAGTGGGGATGAGGCTGAAAGGCAAATAAGGTGAAAATTGTTAGCACTACTACAGCAGCTCAGGGATTAAATCTAACAGCCTAGGGCATCTTCTGCTTATAAAAGGCCTAGACTGCCAACTCATCTACCGTTGCTCTAAAGTGATGTCTAAGTCTAGCCTACTAATTAAATTTTGGCATATGTATTCGACTGACCGCATTTTCTGTTGTAAAAATCACTGACTGAGTGGTTTTACGGTTGTGCTCTTTGTTGAAAGAACTGATGTGTAAATGTAAACTTGGTCATTCCAGATTTCATCGTTTTGGGCACTCTTTCAGAAGCTGGAAAACATCAGAATATTTTTAAAGAATCTCAGCCTCTAATTGCCAATAAAATCAATGTCCATTGTGTGCTGAAAGCCTTAGAAAATGAGCAGGTGAATGAACAAAGTCATATTAAGCGCTTTAAATAGTGCTGCAAAGTTAGTTTAAAATAAAACGCAAATATTTAGAATCGTAGAATCATAGAAACGTATTTATTGAAATAAATCATATTTATTGAAAATTTATACCTAGCTCAGTAGCCTGTTGCCAACAATGATAAGTAATTAATATGTAGGGAAGAGATTCAGAACTAGGTAAGCTATATACTGTTCTGGCTTCCAGCAACCTAGAGCTCAGGGACTTCCTAAACCTAGAGGTGGTATTTCTGTATTTAAATTGTTTTTCTGTCTATTACAGGCTGCTTTGTCAACACGGGAATGGTTTGTTGGAACTAAACAGCATGAATTTTTTTTTTTTTGTTTCAAAAATATTAATAGATATTATGTTGCATTCTCCTAAACCCTATAAAGTCTTGAAATTATAACTTTTCTTTTTGTGACACAGCTATTACCTGTGGCCCCCCTCCACCAGTACTCTATGGGAAAGTGGAAGGATCTGATTATCGCTGGGGTGCCAGTGTGAGTTACAGCTGTGCAGAAGGCTATCAGCTATCTAACACAGCTATTCTCTCCTGTGAGGGTCGAGGAATTTGGCGGGGAGACATCCCACAATGTTTGCGTAAGTTTTCAGGGTACAGTTGTGTTGGGCTTCACCAAAGCTACAATCAGTTGTCTCGGGCTACAATCTGTTGTCTTGGGCTACAGTCAGTTTCTCACAGTTTAAAAAGGACTCAGCTAGATCTGGTAAAATATGGAATACTGCAGGATTCTCCCTCCTTCTTCCAAAAAGCATACCTTGTTATGAAATTGAGTGGTTGTGCCCACTTAAGGTCATGGTCTTGTTCCTTTCCCCAAAAGTCACCTCCATCTCTTACTACCTAATTGGACCCATCACCATTTGCCTTACTGATAATCTTTTTGAATATTCTGAATTTGACTTGTAGTGAGCATGATTAAAATTTTCCCTTACACTTTTCCTTTTTTCTTCCGTGTTTCCATTTCCATTAACAGGTGAAAATAAGGATCCTAACCCTTAAGCTCATAGCCTTGCTCTCCTTTCTAAATTCTTTTTTCTTTCCTGAAGGCGAGTACATACCCTCATATCTTGTTTGTATTTGTTCTTCAGCTTCTAAACCTGTCAACTCATCTCTTTCAGTGCTTGAAATCTTGTCAGGACTCTGACAAACATTTTTCCTTTTACTTAATTAGGGCAAAAATTTCTAGCCTACTCATCTGAGGGTGACTGATGTGAAAACTGGATACATTTCAAAGCATTACAATATAGCATTGTCTACTTTGAGATTACTTTATCATCCAAATCTAATCAGCATTTAAATGTCTCAATTAAAAGGTCTATTTTTCCAGGTTAAGTTTTATGCTTATAATAACTATAACAGTGACAATTAATTTTAAATTGCTGTCAAGAATTTATCTGAGCTACAGTCCTACACAGATAAATGAACATAACATTTGCACTCATATTCAGTATGCCTGACTTGCACATAAAACAATGTAGAATACTTCAGTTGAAGTATGTACTGTTTTTAATAACTTTTTTTCTTTCCTTTTTTACGTATTAGCTGTGTTTTGTGGTGATCCTGGTACTCCAGCAGAAGGACGCCTTAATGGAAAAAGTTTCACCTACAGATCTGAAGTTAGCTTTCAGTGCAGACCCCCCTTTATTCTGATAGGCTCTTCAAGAAGATTCTGTCAAGCAGATGGTACTTGGAGTGGAATTCAGCCAACATGCATTGGTAATAACTACCACTACATATGCTGTTTCTACTGAGAATATTCTTGATAAACTATTACACCATCATAAATCTAGCAATTAGCTTTCCAAATATAGAAAACGTCTGTGTAATATAAAAAGAACTAGATAAATAAGGGTATATTTTGAGTATAAAAATTTTAGGATAAACACAATCACTTATGAAGTCATTAGTAAATTTACATGATTGCTTGTCTGCTGGAAATGCAGGATGTCAATGAGTGCAAGCACATAAATTTGTTCCATCTATTTTTAGAATCTTTTAGATATGCAGAAGACTTTGGCAGATTAAAGACCAGATTCTGTCACTGGAGACTTAAAGGCATTTGTCAGAATCACTCCTAAATCAAAAAACTTTTTGGACTTTGTGAAGGTGGCTTGTACAGCTCAAAAGGATGAAGCGTGCTGGGTCTGAACTTTTGAAATTCTGATAAACTGCCAAGTATTATCAGTTTCTCATTGGCTGATGTGCAACTGATAGGCTTTTAGTGTGTTACATATTCAGACTAACTGAGAGAAATGCTGGACACCTGTAACTCGCACTGACATCAGCGTTTGATCCAACTTGGGGTGACTTGCTAGAGAAAATTATTTTGGTGTTATAACAGAAAAATTCTCTTTGATATTTCTAAACAAACACATTCAGATATAGACTGTAGCCTATTTATATATTTTGCTGAGATATTGGCTATGTGGAAGAGCTTGGGTGGGCACTCTGGGAAAAGGTGGCAAGCATGATTATTGAAAGCAGCCTAATTAAGACATTAAGACTCAATACAAAACTCCTTCTGCCCATAGTTTATAAACTGGGCAATCCATCTAACATCTATTTTTTGTAACAGAGGCAAGAAGGTTTACAAAAGCTAAATCTAAGGTCTATTGTGAAGAATCAAACTTGAAAATGACATTTCTATTTATATTTTATATACCATAATATAGAAGTACATGGAAAATACTGCATCAAAGACATAAGCTTTTCTTTTACATCATAGTTTTTATGTTATCGTAAAATTAAATATTAGACCATCTAAAATATTTACAGATACCATAGTTAAGCAATTTGAAAATTAAGATCAATGAACAATACCTAGAAGTACCATATAATGGGAAACGATGGCAAGCTTTTCTATTTGTGGATATTGATAATTTCCTTAAAATACTTTGAGAAGTCTTCCTTTTTTCCCCACTGTTTCTTCAGAGGAGACATATCTTAAAAATTCAGTTCAACTTCATGTGTCTATTATTAGCAATGGCATTCCAGCTGTTGATAATTTGTAAAAAGTTCTTGAGCTGTTCAAGCAGTTCAAGGTCAGGAGTGTGTTTGGTTTTTATTCTCGCATGTTAGGTCAACATCCACCTAACTTTTGAAGCCTTTGGTAAATATCAGTCCAGTTGAATTGTTATGCTTTACTGATGGTCAACATTGAAAATGGAAGTTGACCGAGAGTGAAATGACATATCACATTATTGTATGTGATAAGTTCAATTTTCCCTCTACAAAAACCTAAAAATGGTTACAGATGAAATATAGTCCCAAGCTGCATTCTTTGTAATGCAGTGTCAGCACAAAAGCAGATTTGGTTGCCAAGAGGGAATCACATAGTACAGAAAGATCCATTGGATCAAATCCTGTGCTGTCTACCTGGTGGATGTGACTGGACAACCCAAAGCAAATACACCATCAGAATGTGAAGTGGACGTTGCTGAATCAAAAAATAATTTCAGGCTGCTTTAAAATACACTTATGAAACTGATCATCATATAATTAGTTATAGTCTGTTGGCATACCTTTTTTTGTGGGGGGACTGTCTTTTCATTCTCCAGCAACAACGGATTTAGTAGTCCATTTGAAACTTTTATTTTCTTGGTGACATAGAAAAAATTCTATCAAAAAATTAAGTATTTTACTTGCTATAAGAAAGCAGGTTCATTTTGGGTTTGGTTTTTTTGGGGGGGTTGGGTTTTTTTAAAAAATCTAACTTAATCATTAAGCTATTTGTTGGGAAAGAAGAGAAGAAAATGTTTTCCCTATGTGTTCCGTCTGCATTGTGAATAGTATTCAATATGTATTCAAAATGGTTTAAAAGGATAAGCTTAGAAAAATTAATGCAATCCTAACTCTAAAGTCTACACTGCCAAAGGTACCTGCAAAAAATACCCTTAAATAATGGCAATGTACTGAAACAAAGCACTGTGATCTATCTTGGAAATTTAATTGGAAATATAAATGTAATATATAGAAATACACACATTGCATTAAAAATTCAGTTCTTGTCCTCACTAGACATTGATGAAATCTTTGCAAACAGTTTTAGAGTATTCTTTCCATACCATAATAATATCTGTCATGTTTCACATTTTACATTAGATCCAGCTCACAATACATGTACAGACCCTGGTACTCCACATTTTGGAATACAAAACAGTTCCAGAGGTTATGAGGTAATTTTTTCTTTATTAGTTTTCTAAAATGAAGATGCATTAAATAATTACAAATATGTTAGATTATCTGTAGGCTTAAATGTCTGATGTAAACCTTAGCAAATTTCCACTCCTTTTTAATAAAAACTCATGCTTCATTCCAAGCTTTTTTTTTTTTTTTTAACATACAGCTTAAAGAAAGAACTTCTAACCTTGCAATATATCATGTGTTCAGTCCTTTAGGAGACTTCAGTAGGGAGGACTATTTATAAATTGATTACCTAATATGATATGACATGATGTAATTAATTTGGTTTATGATCATAATTCTTTCATACATTGATGAATAGTCAGTAAATACCTAACAACCAAAGACCTATCTGATCCAAAGGCCATATAGTCCTTGACAAAAAAGTCAGCAAGTGGCTTTACTAAATTAGCAATTCATGTTATATTTTATTCAGTCAGAGAAGATAAAATTATTCTATGTGTTGGATCCAGGTTCTTTGTGATGAATGTCCTTTCTATAATTTCCGAATTCCTCACAGGTTATTAGTTTACCAAGTAACAGCCAGAAAAGTGACTAAGGAAATAAAAGTAGATGCAACAATGACCAATCCACGGTCATTATATAGATTGATTAACCTCATGTGGATAGTTTCTCCATGTATAAATACATGTGATTGGAGTCTAAAATATGCTCTGTTTGGATTTCCTGCTTATTTCTGAACCTAGGGCAGTGTGCCGCATGGTATTACAATCAAGTTAGTAGAACTGGTTTTGAAAAAATCCTTTCTGTAAGTTCCTCTGGTTATTGGTACTCTCCCTCTCCTGCAATTATGCTGTCTGTCATTGCTGGGGCTGTCAGCACTTTTCTTCACCTTCTGCTCCTGCCTGGCTCGCAGATGCCAAGGCACTTCTCCCCTAGCCACATCTTGTGGCCTCATCCCTAAGGTGGTTCTTCTTCTAGCAATAGGTGCAGTTGCCTTTCTGTCTGTTGTCTCATCTTGACCCTGTACCTGTCCCCATCATCACTTCAAAAACAAGTCTAATCTTTGCACCTAATTTGATCAGGAGTTTGGTTTTTTTTCTCTCCCCACTTTTATCTGCCTCACAAGTTGTCTTTAATACCAGAATTGTACTGGTCAATTCACTGTTCTAATGTCTATTGAATATGAAGGCAAATTTTCTGTTCTCATTCACCTCTAGAGGCAATACTAGGTTTTCCTCTGATCTGTATTTAGTCTTTCTCAAGTATGTGTGTGGTGGGTTGACCCTGGCTAGATGCCAGGTGCTCACCAAAGCCGCTCTATCACGCCCCCTCCTCAGCTGGACAGGGGAGAGAAAATATAACGAAAGGCTCATGGGCCAAGATAAGGACAGGGAGAGATCACTCAGCTGTTACCGTCACGAGCAGAACAGATCCAGCTTGGGGAAAATTAATTTTCTTTATTACCAATCAAATCAGATTAGGGTAATGAGACAATAAAAACGAAGTCTTAAAACACCTTCCCCCCACCCCTCCCTTCTTCCCTGGCTTAACAAATTTACATTAATACAAATCGATGGGCCCTGTGGTTAGAATCATAGAATGCTTTGGGTTGGAAGGGAGCTTTAGAGGTCATCTAGTCCAACCCCCCTGCAGTGAGCAGGGACATCTTCAACTAGATACTTTGATATGGTCTCCCACAGCATTCTCCTGGAGAAGCTGGCAGCTCACGGCTTGGATGGGCATACACTTTGCTGGGTAGAAAACTGGCTGGATGGCCGAGCCCAGAGAGTGGTGGTGAATGGAGTGAAATCCAGTTGGTGGCCGGTCACGAGCGGTGTTCCCCAGGGCTCAGTTCTGGGGCCGGTTTTGTTCAACGTCTTCATCAATGATCTGGATGAGGGGATTGAGTGCACCCTCAGCAAGTTTGCAGATGATACCAAGCTGGGCGGGAGTGTCGATCTGCTCGAGGGAAGGAAGGCCCTGCAGAGGGATCTGGATAGGCTGGATCGATGGGCCGAGGCCAACTGTATGAGGTTTAACAAGGCCAAGTGCCGGGTCCTGCACTTTGGTCACAACAACCCCATGCAACGGTACAGG
>WAAD01014726.1:0-14032 GCA_013389945.1 Fregata magnificens
CACCAAAGCTAATTCATGGACTATTAAGAAAATTACTTGTTTATTACATTAAAAATGGAATGTAACTCAATAAAGTACTCAGCAGAGGATTCTGCATGTGTGCAAGGTAAGAACAGATAGAAAAGGTTCATTAGAAAGAAAGAAAATTCTGATTTGACAAATCTCTGTGATGCCTACCTCCCATCTTAGGTACCACACAGAATTGCATAGATATCAATGCCGTGTCAGTTCTTATTGCATTGTGTTAAATGCAGATCCAGAGTGGACATTATTGAGCAAGCATATACTTCCTCATTACAATTATTGTAATCAGTTATCACTAAGATACTTACATAAGAATAAATGTCATAAACACACAGAGAATATTAGCTCTTACATCTTTAGCTGTTCTCTCCTTTTTCTTTTCTTTTTCTTTTTTTTTAAGTAACTAAACTTTTTGCAAAATGATATGTCATATTTCCTTGCATAATCTTATAAAAATGTATATATTAAAGGTTAGCTCAGTTTTACCCTCCAAAAGAACTGCATTCATTTTGATTATCTCTATAACCTGTCAAAATTGAAACATGGCACATAGTTTTCTAAAAATGAAGTTATGGCCTCAGAAACATGTAGTGGAGTCTTCTGTTAAGGTAGCTTTTGTGTTTTGTTCACTGGCAAAGATAAATTTATTTTCCTTAAAGTAGACACAATTCCTACCAGAACAATGAAAACCTGTGATGCTCTGGGTAATGTGCATTTTGACTAGCCTTCTGGCTGAAAATGAACCAGAAGTTTGTTAGTGTCACACCCGCCATGCAGCTTCTGCATCATCAATTTATCTTCCTCCAAGGGAAGGTTAAACATGTAGCCTTTCATTGCATGGTGAGGACTTGGTGCTGCACAAGGAAGATAAAGCCTGTCAGAAGGAAGTGGTGAGTCATTGGTATTCTTCTGGTTTCTTCAATATCAGATTATTTTACAATCATAAGGCATTTTTCAATTAATTTGCCCTTCAATCCAGACAGAAAACATAATATTGTATAAACAATAAGTGACACATCAAATACAGTCAGTTCTGGCCAATATTCATATATTGCGGTCTGTTGCAAGAGTAAAGGGGTTGGTATATCCCATTTTTCCTGTTACATCCACTTCTCCCGAGATCCTTTTCCCTTGCTGCTTTGTGATACTGAGGATGGAAGAAATTTATTTTGTTCATTCTTTCCCCTTCTTTGCCCTCCTCCATCCATGTTCAATATTCCTGTGTTGCTGGGACATCTTAGCCTATTCTCTATCACATGTTAATAAGCACTTGCAGTCAGCAGGTGCTGGTACCATCACTGAAAATAAGCATTGCAAATTCAGTATACGTCATCTGTTCTGAATAGAAGTGGAGATACTAGGACGTCCATTAGATTTAAATCGTCGATGAGAAGGTTTGAGGTGCAATTTCCCCATTCCTGTCACATGTTCACGTACCTCACCTTTCTATTTTGATAATTATTTCCTTTATTGATTGCTTTTCTTGGTTTTCACTAATAGCTTCAATAATTATAGAGGAGTTCATGAATGCAAGAGGCAAAAGAATTTGTATTAGCCAAAATCATTTAGCTTTTATGGTTCTCAGCTGGAGCATGCCAGAATGATGAAATGAGTAGCAATAGTTTGAGTTTAAAAGTTGCAAATATCCAGATCTTCCTCGTCATTAAGGGAGGAAAGATCCTGAGCTGTTTCTCAAAGCTAGTTCTGTTTCTTGGGGCTGTGTATGCCCCCAGCTGCTTGTCAGTTCAGCTAAAATCTGGCAACTGTTAGGATCTTCTTTTTATTATTACTGACGTTATTACTAATTTTTTCTAGTATATTCTTACTGTGCCAGTAACCATGGCCACAAAAAGTCTAGTATTCAAGTACTCCAGGACTCTTCTGTCTTGTTTTTGCTCAGAGTACTTCAAATTTTTAACCTTGGCACTGTCTTCAAAATACCAATCAGAAAGTTGAGTTGGGGTTTTTGGTTGGTAGGTTTATACATTTTGGATGGCTCTTCTCCCACTAACAGTGGATTATTTACTGAAGAACAGATGGAAAGCCTAAGACCACCTCTCTCCCTGCCCTCCCCGCTGCAGGGTCTGAGTTCCAAGTGCAGAGCAGCTGGTACAGAGCCAGCTTCCAAATGGCCATCAGGATTGAGCATTGCAATCATTTAACGTGCTGTATAGAATAATCCTATATAGGCCCCATCTCCACCATATCCCCAAGATGAGTGGGATAGAGAGAGGAGACGGAAAAACTCCAAGATACAGGGTGTCCTGGTTTCAGCTGGGATAGAGTTAGTTTTCTTCCTAGTAGCTGGTATAGTGCTGTGTTTTGGATTTAGTATGAGAATAATGTTGGTAACACACTGATGTTTGAGTTGTTGCTAGTAGTGCTTACACTAGTCAAGGACTTTTCAACTTCTCATGCCCGGCCAGCAAGAAGCTGGGAGGGGGCACAGCCAGGACAGCTGACCCAAACTGGCCAAAGGGATATTCCGTACCATGTGACATCGTGCTCAGTATATAAGCTGGGGGGAGTTGGCAGGGGGGTGGTGACCACTGCTCGGGTTCAGGCTGGGCATCAGTCAGTGGGTGGTGAGCAATTGCTTTGTGCATCACTTATGTTCTATATTCTTTTATGATTATTATTATTTTCCCTTCCTTTTCTGTCCTATTAAACTATCTTTACCTCAACCAACGAATTTAACTTCCCCCCCACCCCCCACCCTGATTCTCTCCCCCATCCCACTGGAGGTGGGGAGCGAGTGAATGGCTGCACAGTGTTTAACTGCCTGCCGGGTTAAACCACAACACAGGGGCATTCCTAAGGCATATAACCTGTCAGGATTGCTGGGAATAAAAAGGGCTTAGGAGACATAAAGGAGGGCATGGGGAAAAGAATAGAGCATATGGTACACGCTGAAGCATACAAGACACTTGGTAGTATGAGGAAGTCCTCAGACTCACCCTGTGGAAAAGATGGCTTGAATGGGGAGTGCCAGAGCTCCTCACAGACAAGGAGGGTGCGAAAGGGCTCCTGACATGATCCTGTCCCTGAAAAGATGGGAATGCCAGAGCTTCCCCTTACCATCCCAGTCTGTGTCAGGGGTTGGAGAGGGCTGTGCCATACCTTCCCACATCATAGGATGGGGACTGGAGGAAGGACGGAAAGATACCCTCCATTGCCTTAATTACAGAAGGAAAATTATGTCTCCTGAAAATGCTGAAAAGCAAGCCTTCCTGCTCAGAGGTAGCCAGGCATTTGGCACACTCACTTGCAAATAAAGGGAGGAAGTTCAGCTGGCTGCACTGAATGCGTTTGGACACACCTCCAAACTCATAGCTGCTTCTCTGACACTCCTCCTCACCAAATACTTAAATAAACTGAGAAAGTTTTAGAACAGATAACCCGGACTCCACCCCAGATCCTGTCACTACACTGCAACCCCTGATAGTTCAGCTAATGGGTTTTGGAGGCACTATGCTATAGGCAGAGATGGGAGAATTTTAAGGATCAATCAATGAACTCAACATAACAGTAACTTCAAAAAATAAAAGGTTTTGGTAAAGGTTTTGTTAATCTGGTTTTGGGTTGGGGGGTTTTTGCTTTGTTTTTTTTATTTGTTTTCCTGGCAAGATGATGCACTCCAGTTAATTGCGTACTCCTTTCTGAAACCAGAACGTCAGAAGTACAACATGTTCCCTGAACTTGCTGGAATAAACATTATACACAGGCCCCTCTGGAGCATTTTCATTAGGGTGCTTCTCTGCTGTCAGTGCATGTGACTTACTACATAATTCATCTAAAAAGCCCATAGAAACCAGCCCCTCTAGGGATGGTAGGCATCCTTGGAGGGCTCTAGGTCCAAACAGTGGTACGTAGATTGTGGCTGTCTCTAAAAGTTCGTATTCCTGATATATTTACTCTAGGGGCATACCTTTATCGAATATATTTGTTTGCTATCCTTGCTGTATGTGGGTGAGGATATACTAGATACCCTTCCAGGTTAGATTAATGTTTGTTCTGGGCATATATGAGTTAGTAAAAAGTGATCCTCTGGAGATATATTCAGAGTGAACCCTAAGGTGTGCCAATCAGTGGGTGCAACCTGAAATATATCAAGTACAGCAAGAGGCAGGTTTGGCTTCTGTAGCATTTTTTCCAGGGTACAATACAGTGTTACCCAGGCATAGCTGAGTTAAGTCTGAATCCTTAGGGGAAAATAGATCACGCTGGATCTGACAGCTCGAGAGAGGCGAGGCTGCTGCAGCTCCATGTCCCACATCCAACCAGTCATGAGGCTGAAGATGTATTCCCAGCAGGCATGTGCACGTGACGCACACATGTACAACACATATATATGCGTATATACATGGCCAGCCACACAGATCACAGACAGACACACAGAGCACTCCCACAAACACAAACAGCACCAACAGCCTCATCCTGCTCCCCTCCCTGGCAGAGCAGCATGGAGGTCCACTAGTGAGAATATATATCTGTGTAGACATATATACAGCATGGGTCCCTCCATCAGCTGGGCTCATACACTCAGTCTGCCCAGTAGCTGTCGCTGGATCCCAGTGTCCCCAGTTGTTGGCACCTGGATGTACCAGCCTCCAGTGTTGACCCACGGTGACAGGTTTCATGCTGGCACAGTGGGGCTGAGAGTCTCCTAGGACAGCCCTGGGAGGGGTCTGGATGTGGTGTCCCTTCTTCTGAGTCCTTAATTTGGGTTGTCACCTGCCTTTTTGCCCCTGTGCTCCTCTGGGCTTATGGACATGGGCCTTTGACAGGCTGATGCTTCTGCAATAGGCCTGGAAGCAGCCAGGGCCAGGGTATTATTTGTGCTCTCCCACCTGCCATCGTCTCTCTGTGCTCCTTTGTGGATGTGCATATGAGCTTTTATCACATAACTTAATGTGAACAAGCTAGTTTGTACAATGGTAACATCACAGCAGTGCTCCCATATTGCTCTGTGCTAGCTACCTTGGCTACCAGCATCTCAGCTACCTCAGCCAGCTCAGGCTGCGTATTTCTGAACCTCACTCCATCATACTGTGCAGTACTCCTTGTAAGCTGCCCACACGAGCACACACAGACACCTGTTGTTGCCTGCACAATTATTTGAAGCTCTTGCATGTTCAGAGGTGCAGGGTCACACTGCTGCACAAAGGTTAGTCTCGTGCTTCTTTAAAAGTTTTGCTCTTTCATGGTTGGTTTCAGTTTTCCTGCTAGAACCACGTTGTTTATTAAACTGACTCTTTTATAGACCTTAGGCAGAGTCTTATCTGAGAATAAATGTAGCCCTTTAAGCTTGTACGTGATCTTTTTCCAAAAGATAATGTGCTGCAACATAGACCTTTTACCTGCTGCTACATCTCTGCCATGAAGGGGCATTTCACTGTGCTTGGTTATAACCAGAACTGACATTTAATTTTTTTGGCAGACTTGGAGGTCGGTAGTATGTGATAATGGTGTCTTTGGTCTTTATAATGGTGTTTTCACCATTTTAAGCATTGTAATATTCACTTTGAAACCTGGGTGCTCATGAGAGATGAGGTAACAGTGGATAGCTTTGCCTAGGCAACACTGGTTTTATTCCCTCCTGCAGTAAATGACAGTGTTGGAAGTGGCAGCAATACAAAGTCTCGTTATACTCTATTGAAATAAAAAGCAATATTTTCAGAGGAATATTTTGTGAACTAACAAGTATTACAAGGCATTTCCTAGGAGCGGAACTAGGTAGCATGGTAATACTGAAGCAGTGTGCATATGGACATATACCAGTGTGAACTGTTTAACTTTGCCTTTCCTTTAGGGTTCATTTCAAACAAAGTAGGATTTTTGTGTTCAAAACACAAAACTGTGTTTTGAACATTTTTTTCACATAGTATTTCATTCCATCAAACAGAGGAAAAAAGCCTCTGTATTATCTTTGACAGCCTTCTGTCATAATAGTCCAAAACTCTTTTGGAGATTTATTGATGTAACTTTACAGTACTTGGAGCCAGTAGTGGAAAATACAACACTGTTTTAAGATGAGCAAATAACATTGCTTTAGTTAGCATTCAGCAAGTGCTCTTTCCTGACAAGGAATATGGCAGAATTTCAGTACAGGGAGAACAAGTCTTACGTTGATCATTGAAAGTAATGGATCATTGAACTCCTGCATTAATCTGCCCCTCTGGTGTCTATGCATTATAAAAATTCAAGCATGTTGCAGATTGCCTACCTACCATACAACTAGAACGTGAAAGATTTACAGAGTAAATTACTATTGACATACACCAGGTCACTGAGACTGAACAAGAATTGCTGTATTCAGCTTACTGCAAACATCAGCTTTGCCTTTTCATGTCTTCAATCCTCCTGAGGCTAAGTTCTTTACAAGGACAATGGTTTGTGTTTCGGATTAATCAGAAGCCTCGGTCATTTGAAAGGTCATATATGCAAAGAACAGCAAAATCTCTTTTTTAAATGACCTGTGTGCTGGCTTTTGTGGAGAATGGTGGGAATCAAAATGTATAGAAGCCATTAGTGGAAATGTATGTCTAAAAGAAAATGTAACAGTGATAAGCCTATTATATTCTTTGAATCCAAGCTCCTACTGGTGTGGGGTTGGGTGGGGATATATTTGACTGATTTTCACAGTCAGTCAGTTGTATTTTTGCACTACAGAATCTTTTGTAAAACATAAGCCTTTGGAATTGTTATCAAGAAGAAGATCTCTTCTCTTGTGGCTTAAAAAATTGTTTATAACTAGAAGATGAGACATAAGCAAATCAGATAAAAAAGTCTAAGAATAAAATAAGTCGCTTTGGTAATGAGAAGCATTTGAATGCACAGGTTCATAGTTCATAGAATGAAAAATCACATCTGGCTGTAGTAAAATGAAGGGGGTTGCATTCTTAAGCAAAGAAACTCATGTAAGGCTCTGGAGCAAAAGTCTGCAAAACAAGGCTGAATTAATTCTCTTTGCACTGGTGTGATGATATTTCTCCAGGTTGTATTTCTTCATTCATCAATTTCTTGTATTTCACC
Organism: Fregata magnificens; assembly: GCA_013389945.1. Taxonomy (NCBI): domain Eukaryota; kingdom Metazoa; phylum Chordata; class Aves; order Suliformes; family Fregatidae; genus Fregata; species Fregata magnificens. The sequence goes on from WAAD01014726.1 coordinate 7,060, forward strand.
TTTGCAGAATATACAGGTAGTTCCTTCTGTAAAGCTTAATATTGTTACTGTATATTTTGCTTTTGAAACATCTTCAATTTCCTGATGACATAAGGGAAACAAATTGACCCCCAACTCATAACTGTTCAAAGCTAAGATCTTTAGAGTCCTTAATGGACTAACATCCTCTGATGTCTGAGCTACTAGTATCTGCAAAGTTGCTATGGTGACAAATGTAGTTCTGGTTTAAAAAAATAATAATAATTCTATTTTGCTTAACCACAAATTCCAGAAGAACTGAGCATTGTTCCAAAAGAACATTTCTGCCAAGATGAATGCACGGTGCCCTTTTTTCTGAGCAATTGTATCTTTAGTAAAATGTAAGTGTACAGGGAAGTCTGACCTCTGCTTTGGTCACTGTACCTTATGATTGCCTACTCAAATTACTATAAAACAGATTAAAAATAGCACAATGTCCGTTTCTTGAAGGAAAGATCAGGGCAGGCCCAAGGGAACAATCTGTATCACAGAATGCCTGGGGCTTGCTTCAGCTTCTTTTTGGTCATTCTGATGAAGTAAAACAGCCCTAAAGGCAGTGTGATCCTTCCCCTTAAATTCCTCTGCCCAGCACTACAAACCCATCATACATGGCTTAAAGGTGCTTTGACTCATGCAGTGGGGTCTGGGCCTGTGGGCAATGGCACTGGACCTAAGGTTACAAAGATAGCTGTAGCAGTTTTTGCCCATGTCCATCCCTCCGGTCTTGCAACAAGCAAGCCAGCTGGGGAGATTTGATCCATTTTCTGTCTTTCACTAGAAATTGTTGTCAGACTACATCATGATCTTTTTTGTGCATGAAACATTTTGCAGACAGGGATCTGAATATGTAGAGGTAACAGCTATGTTATGAGAAGGGGTCACTAGTGAACTTAGCACCCACACAGACCAGCTTCCAAAACACTTAGGAGACAGATTTTTGAAGCTATTTCATCTTTTCTCACAGAGACCGAGGGCCCTGATACACAACAGGATTCCCTTCCAGGGCACCCTCTCCTAAATGTGTAGTTAAGCAGGTTAGTTTCTATTCCAGTGCAGTTTTTCTAAGCACCCTGTAGTGTCCATGGGGGGGGAAGAGAGAGAGAGAGAGAGAGAGACACTCTATATCTTTTTCTCTCTCAATTGATCATATGGGGACAAAAGAGATAGTAATATCCTACCAAGCACTTGACTCAGAGCCTAAAGCCCGACACAGTCACAAGTCCAAGGCAAAGGGTAAGTGCTTAGAGTAAGCTTGCTGCACCCTGCTTTACCTTCAAGGGCAGGTACTGCTCTCAGTTAGAAGGTGGTAGCCAGCAGCATCACTCCTGGCTGAGCCTGGAGCCAGGAGATGGAGCTTTCCTTCCTACAGAGCAGGTCTGAGTACAGCAGAATGGTGGCAGTCAGCGACTGAGAGGTGCTACGAGTGTGCCCCTAAGTTGCCCACTAGCTGCATCACATTCAAGTTACAGAAGAGAGCTTTGTAGGGTAAGCTGTTTCACCACCAGCACTCAAAGTCCCATGGTGTTTCAAGGTGTCAGGTACTCCAATTCAGCTATAGTCATGGTTAGGACTTGTATAATTTAAATGGAAGGTAAATCAACATTCAAACTCAGCCCCTGTCCATGGCTTAACGCACAATGTGAACGCTGTCGTCCTGGTAGGTCAAAGACTTAATGGTGGAATGTGCTGGAGACAAAAAACAGAAGGAAGGCAGCATGGCTTTGAAGTTTTGCTGATAAATTTAGATCCTGATTTTAAAAGGTGAAAGACAAGAAATTAATAAGCTGTTGATTTTGTTTCAAAGCTCTGGTTTTAGATGATAAGGTTTGCATTAAAATGTGAAAATACTTTTTTTAATTGTGTGGGAGAAAGTGTCACCACTTCTTTCTAAAAATACAGGAAGAATGTTGATGGCAGGAGAAAATATTGAAAGACTGTATTGTTTTAACAAGCAAAAGTAAAACCTGTGTTGATATTATTCCTGTAATAATAATTCCTGACAGATAATCCTTAGTTTATTTGAAATCCAGAATTAAACAGAATCATGTTACCCTAGATGTCAAAATCAGTATTGTCTTTTTTGTCTTGTTACAATTCTGTCTGAAATTGATTTAAGGGGAATTTGCTTTCTTTGACTTCTCTCTCTCTGTTTCTCTGTTTCTCTTTTAAGGTCAACTCAAATCAAAACATACTCTTGGGATAATGCCCAGGTTATTTTGGTCGGTAACAAATGTGACATGGAGGATGAACGGGTAATCTTCACTGAGAGAGGCAAACATTTAGCAGAGCAACTTGGTAAGAAAAGAAATGACAAAAGCTTTATGATTGCTTGTGAGAATGCATGAAGTAATTTCATTAATTGCTACAGTACTTGTAATGAAATGTTCATGATATATTAACTGTAAAGGAATAGTCATACACTGCCTCCCTTTTGTTTCTGCAGGCTGAGGTCTGAACTGTCCTTGTTGATATCACTAATACTGTAACATCATTAGAATGGACATGTGTCCAGGGATGACCTTATGCAGATGCTGTCTGTCATGTAAAAGTATCCACAAGACCAGCTCAGAGGCTGGCTTAGACTAAAGACATACCTGATAAAATGTTCCTTATGCTGCTCCTTAGATAGGAAGTACATTATGGCCTTTGTGCTAAGCAACAATATTAGGCATGTATCTGTATATATACGATATGTTTAGATAGTTATAGCTATAGGCAGATACGTCCTAGCCAGGGAAAAGTTAAAAAAAAAAACCACCAACAAACAAAAAAAACAAGGAGAGGAGAGGAGAGATTGAAGAAACAGCTTACTCAACATGTGAACTAGACCTTTTTGCAAGTTGAGAACATTTGGGTTATGATTTCCAACACCAATAACCCAAAAGAGAAAGATGCCAATATCCAACTCCCACTGCTAACAGTTCACCTACTGCACATTTACACAGGTGTAAATAACATGAACCTCTGTTTCATAAAGTCTCCCTCTAGGAGGCAAATGTGCACACAGAAAATTACAGAGATGTGAACATTTCTGTTCTTTCTGTTTCTGCCCAGCAGTGATATCCTTTCATACCATGAAATGTTTTTTGAGGTGACACTGGCCAAACTGTAATAGAAAATCTCCAGAGCATCATCATAATACTACTACCTGGCCTGTATTTTTTACTTCAAATTTGCTGGTAACTGGAGAGCATGCTCGGCAGGTGTGCAAATCAAACCCTGGTATCTTTCGAGGTCAATTTCTGTGCTGTACTGAGCATGGGTTTGTTATTATTTTTAAAACTGACTGTGGTAAAGGCTTGGTCTGGTGAACATGAGTGTAGCTAAGATCTCCCTGTCACTATTCCTGTATAGATGTTTAGGAGAAAGGGTGTTATAAGAGTAACTGCAAGGGAAAGAGAAAAAGATGGTGGCATTTCACAGTATACCATCTGTGCTGGATCTAATCCCATGCTGGAGGTTCTTAATTTATGTATATTCATAGCTGACTGACCTTATTTTTTTAAATAATTTTTCTTGTTGTACCATTGCTTGTCCTGGCAAATAATTTCATCAGAATAACATATCTTCCTATCGCATCTGTCTAAATAAGCATTACATATGTGTAAAAGCACACCTCAAAAGTATCCATTAAAAATAACCATAAATTAGTCCTTGAAAGGTGACAGAAAAGATTTAACAGCAACTTATGTCCAGAATAATTGCCAACATTTGTGAAGAACTGAGTTTCTAAAACTGTTTGCAACAAAACCAAAATGGTTACCATTGCACCTGCTTTAACAGAGGATATTTTTCTTTGCAGAAATACCTGTCACATTTTATATATTTCTATAATCTGTTCTTCCCTCTGTAAGCGTTTCTAATATTTATTCATTTTAATAGGAGCTAGGAAAGTGTATTCAATGGAGAAAGAGATCCAAAAAATGTAACTGTATACTTTTACCCCAAATTTACACCAGGCACTAAAATGTCTGGCAATAAACATAAATTTGCAATGTAGAATTTGAAATTTTTTTTTTAAGTCACATAACTAATCTAAATTTCTATTCCTCGAACTATTTTCCTATAGAAAGATTAATGCAGTGAGTTGACAAGGAATCCCCAACATCATGAATTTAGCAAGATGAGACGGAACTTTGCATGTTGTACAGTCAAGCATATTCAGCTGTAATAACCAATGCTTGCAAAAAAAAAAAAAGAGTAATGAGATAGATATCAAAACTCGTGTTTCGGGCTTTAAAGCAAACTCTAACTCCTGGGATTTAGAATTCAATCTTTATGGAAGCAGATTATCCTCTATTCTTATCTTTATCTCCTCTGGTGTTTTCCTTTCACAGATATACATCCTGTGGCTATCTCAAGGGCAGATTATTGTATTGGATAAATTGTCGCTCTGATCCAGCATGTCATTTACTGTAGTCAGACTGCACACACAAATGTTTGTATGTTTCCTGTACAGATGCAATCATTTCTTAAATCCGCTCAGAGATTGTGGGAGGTGGTGTCAGGAAAAGCAGAAAAACAAGTTTCCCTGAACTGTAGTAAGTGCTCTGGCCATGTTGGCCAGTTTGAAGAGCACGTGTTGCATCAAACACTTGGGACTGTCTTTTGTTTCTCTGCCAGTGAGTTGATAGCATCTCTTGCGGGGAAGTTTTAAAAATAACGATATAGATTTTTATGTCCAGCAAGACATTTTAAGACTGTGGGCCCTTTGAGTGCCATGGTCTGCAACATTGATTGCAGCCACAATTACAAGCAAGCACAATGCATGAGTGCTGTATAAAGAATACGTTGTGAAACACTCAGTTCTCAAGTGTGGTTTTATTTTCAGCCCTGGTTTATTTGAAGTCACTGAGAAAATGAATACATGTACATTTTGGGCTGGGTTTTCAAAAGGTCAAAAAAAACACTGGGCATTTAACCTTCCGGGAAACACGGTGTCCTGTTGAGAACAGCATTGTCGGAAAATTGTGCCTCTTTTGTGGCTGCTGACCTCTTTGAAAAGTGTGGCCTTCAATTTTATTAACAAGGTGTAATCAATCATTTCTTTAAAACTCAGTACTGGCTTATTTCTCAAGTGTAACCCAAACAAGTGGTTTAGATCAACCAGCAATAGGCCTTGTCACCTGCGAAGGTCTGGCTAAACTAGTCAAGTATCCTGTGGTAGCTCCTAGTACCTCTCTCATAACACTAACAGAAGTTCACAAAAGAGAGAAGGAATGGTTAAGAAAACCAGCTCTGGCCTTGAAGAGAAATTAACAGAATGTTTATGAAGACAGAATTTGTCTCGTTTCCATTTTAGAATTTTTTAAATTTTGTTGTTAATGACACAGGGCATGACACTGCGGATGCCACCACAGATCATAGCTGCAAGGAACATACTACCTTACCTATGGTAATGGCCAGAAGTAGGTGCCTTTTGAAAGGTATAAAAGAGCAAACATATAGTGATACTTTCCCAGACTATAGCAAATTATATTCATGGGTCTCATGAACCAAAAGCAGTATCTTTATGTTCAATAACCCTTTCATGATTTTTGCCATGGACTTGTCCAACGATGTCTCTGAAACCATATAAAATCTTACCATCCACAACACCCTTTAAATATGTGGTTTATCTGAGTTATCTGCTTCTGCTTTGAATCAGCCACTTGCTAGTTTTATTTGATGTTTCTTCACTGTTCTATTCTGAGAAACAGTGAACAATTGTTTGCTGTTATCTGCTCTGTTACACCGTTGGTTTCAGAGACCTCTATCATATCCCTCCTTTTTCTCCAGGCTGAAATTCCCAGACTATTTCATTGTTCCAGACACAAAGACCATCTCACACCTTAGCCATTCCTTGTCACCCTATTCAGTACTCTTTATAAGAGGTACAGCCTTTTTAAAAAAAGATAGCTCATTGTTGTTTAACATAATAGCATCATTAAAAGGGTAATGTTAGAATGAGGAGAAAACAGACAGGATCAAATAAATTCAGTTGAGTCATGTAACTTTACCTACAGAGATATCATACTGAGAAAATACAGAAATGTGACAAACCTGCCAGTAGGGAGAGCTAATTAACGCAATGTTAATATTGACACAGGAATCACAGCAAACACATTTAAACAAGTTTCTTCACTAATCACTACCAAAAAAAAGGGCGTGGAACATAATGCTTATGCTATTTTGTCTCGTCATGAATGTTTTGCTCTGAGCACTACATGCATTGGCTATTGAGTGAAACCCCAATATAGTCAGCACTTACATGCGTTAAAGCATTTTAATAAAAAAGGCTTGGAACTTCTTGCAAGCAAAATGCATGCACGCTTGCCAGCTGCACTACTCACACCACTTTTCTGACATATTCATCTCATGCATCTCAGCTGAGTTCAAAGCTTCATACGTTCATAAACATTTGGTGTCACTTGTCGGAACAGAAATAAAACGAATGACTCACAGATGGCGTGAATTTCTTGGTTCCTTTTATTCATGGTCTGTATGATATCTTGTGATCTACATTCTAGGATTAGCAGGCAGAGGTGTGCACAGAGCTTTGAATAGTCTCTGGGTAACTGCACATGCAAATGGACAGTTGCATATGTAGTTTGACATAGTTTCTCCATTTATTCATGACGTGTCATTTGTGCATGCCAATTAGGTACACTATTTTATATGTGTTCTTTCGTTGTTCATGTGCTTCTGTACAACTCCTATTTTCTATGTGTGTGCTACAAATTATTTCAACACTCATTAGTTTTTAATTGCAAGTACTGCCATTACAGAGTATATTATATCTTTAAGACCAGGGCCCCTAAGTACAATCCTGCCATAGGTCCAAACCATGCCTATTGTGCTCATCCTGCACCTGGTACTAGGGGGGTACCGCAAGATCTGCCCCAAATGTCTGGCCACCTTTTCTGTAAGGTCCTGTTTGTCTTGTCCCACCTTTTCGGCTCAGGTTGGTAAGGCT
>WAAD01014729.1:7920-18684 GCA_013389945.1 Fregata magnificens
TCGATTTCCAGGCTTTCAAAAATTTCTTACACGTTTACATTTTTTGTATCATTAGGTTTTCTATATCATAGGTCTTATGTATCATAAGATTACATTCTTATATCATTAAACATTTACAAAAAAGCTCCACTTTTTTAAAGGAATAGAAGGCGATGAAATTAGAAAACTTTCTACTTAAAATGTATCATCTATTTTTTATCACTCTTACAGAAAGATTTTTGAAGGCAGTCATGGATTTTTGAATATCTGGACGATCCGGATGATAATCCTAAAAACACGGAGAAAACATACAATAAAAACTTTAGTTCTAGTAAAATTTATAAAAAATTTTAGAGGCTTAACTAAAAACAAATAAGCAGTTCTGTAAAATAGAAGTTGTAGACCTATCTGCTCTCTTTCCACAGTTGCCTTATTCTTATATCAAACACTGGTGGCTTGTAGTAAAAATGAAGAGTCACTCATAACATTCCTACTTATGCTTAAAATAGGGCCAAGGAAGTTTTACAAGACCTAGCGGACAAGAGGTTTTGAAATCCTAATAGGAAAGTGTTTATTTTAAAGAGTTTTATTTGGCATGTTAGCTTTGCCACAAACTAGATTCCTTACACAGTAGTATGTTCCACTGTCACTGACTGACAAACCAAAATCTGTGACAAGACAAAGACTCATACACTTTCTACTTCTCTCCCTCCCTCACACTCCAAAAATCTAACCTATAAAATGCAAAGGCGGAAACGGTAGCTCCTCAAACATCTTCCCATATTGGAAAGATCATTTTTGTATAGTGTTCAGTAGAAGTCAAAGGGACGATTTTGGCGAAGTGTTCAACATGCTGAGGTCCTAAGGTGAGAAGCAGCACTCTTTCTACAAGATAAAAGTAGCTTCAAGTGGTATGCAGAAGACACATTCAATGTCAAGTCAACCAAAGACCCTGCAAGACTGTTCTAGGAGTGAAGATTCTGGCTAATCTGGTTAAGGTTTTACTTTAAACGTTTAGCTTTTACAGGAAGTTTTACTGAACTAAGTTTTAAACCATTGCAGCCCATATTTTAGAAGGCTGACGAAGAGCAAACAAATGTAATTTTGGGTCCCATCATGTTTGACATGTACCTTTAAAATAATTGTTGTCAAATCATCATTAAGCTGGAACATAAATGCTGATAAGATATACCTCCATGTGCCTTTCAAGTTCTTTGAGTAACGTGGGGTATTTATCCAGACGCATAAAAGGTTTGCTGAGGCCCGTGGTCAGTACAAGGATCCCAGGGCTGTTGGCACCTTTCATCTCCATAAATTCGCCTAGCTCCTCACTGTGTACACAAGATATTTAAGCAAATTAAGATCAAATTACCAAGACAATTAAAATTACATTGGATTCTTCACTTCAGTCTTTCATCTGCAATGAATTCTGCCAAGAAAACAAGAGGCCAAATAAATCAAAAAGTAATTCAGGTACAAGTTAAGTGCTGCGATCAGCTTCTGCATTAAATAAAATACAGGAACAAAGACATCTGCAGATTTGGGGTCCACGCAGGGAACAACAGACGTAGGATCAAACCCACTGTTCTAGGCAACTGATGCTCAAAGACAGCTCCTAAATGCTACCTCATCCAAGCAATGATTACAGAATAAAGCTATTTGCGCTGTATTTTATTACTCAGCTCTTTATTCTAGTAAAATGACATCTGACTTTAGAGGTGGTTTACACAGGTAATACACAAGCATAAATGAGTTAATGGCTTCATATTTCATCAAGCATCAATATTTTTAAGGTGTCAGGCACTAATGGGAAGACACAGAATGTTTCAGAACCATTTTTCCTCCCACTTACATGTGTAATGACCTCATCTCACATCCAAGATGTTATTGCAAAATTACCAACTAACCAACAGGCATACAAATGGTACACCATAGTAGAAATAATTACTGTGCAATCTATTCTCAAACAAGTTAGGGTTTCACTGAGGGCGTACTTATACAACACACTTGTTTTGACAGCAAAGCTGCTGTAACAAATCCATGCTCTCCAGATATCATGAACTGCTTCTTCCCCTATCCAGATGGCTCTTCATATTTGAATCACTTCCAAGAACTGGCCCAGCCCCTCAAGTTTTTATATTAACTCAGTTAAAGCAGCGCATCCTGGCAATTTCAGCTCACTTTGCTATCAAGGAAACTTAAAATAGCAACATCTTCTGCTTCCTTATGAAGCAGAGGTTTCAGAGGACTATGGTGGAGGACAAGCTTTTCTAGAGTTTAAGTGACCAGGAACAAAAGGAGCCCTCTCTGTGGGGAAAGGAAGGTATGGCAGCACCTAGGCTGATTTCCAGGCTTCAGAAAAAATAAGTTGCAGAGGAACATGGGATTCTGAAGACAAAAATCTAAATAAAGGCAATTCATAAAGCCACTTATTAAAAAGATAACATCTCCTTGCATTCAAGCTGTGTCATTCTAGATATCTGTGGATGGGGTTGCTCATGTATTGAGCCCTTATTATAGTAAATTAACTAGTTCTCCAAAAAACCCACAACAAAAACCACTATTCTCATGTGACAGTCGTGTAAATTCTACTCTACGATACCCTGAAAGTCCTTACTTTCTACTGATTAATAGCATTACACTCCTGTAAGTCAGAATTACTTAGTTTTTTTCCTGTCCTTGGTTATTGGCATAGTCTCATTTTTCAAAGGAAGCCTTAGCCAGCTACCAGATTCAGTACTTCTAGGAAGAGTGAAAACAGCGTCAAACACCAAACAGCAATAAAGGAGGAACACTTGTACATTATGGCCACGTTAACAAAAAGGAAGGGCGAGGATCTCCAAACCTAGGGCACAGTGTTTCCATGCAGAAGTGAAGGCAAATCCCGACTTGTTCAATTTCCCTAGGAAAAAAACACTGATAGGACACTGCCATAATACACATGCTCAGTTATCAGTGAGTCATGCTATATAAAAGCATTACATATGTTAAGACAAAACAGACCTCCGTACCTCCCAAGACACACACATGCTCCTTTGCATTTCATAACAAGTGATGCTTTGCTTATTAATGTCATTTGTCCAAATAGATGAAGAGAGCAGAACAAGAACACGAACCGTGACCTTCCCATCCCAATGTAAGTGCTTTACCCACCATCCCACCTGGATCTCTCTCCTCCCAGCTGCTAAAGCTTCCCCAAGTTCACAGAAGTGAAGGTATTTTTCCATACAGTTTACTCCAATGTTTACTTGTCCTCAGATTAGTTAATTGGTATTTACTTACACTACCTTGCTTAAATACATCCAGCACCGTTTCTGAATTGTCAGGTCTGACATAACCTTACACAATCTCTTTAGAGCACTTCACCCCCATTCTAACCAGGCCCAGGCACTCCTCAGTGCATGTAGTTTGCAGTTGAGTACAGCAGAAATTGCACGAGTCGAGAAAGCAGGTGAGGGGATTTCCCAGCACCTGCTTTGCATTTTAAAGATGCAAAGAGAAGGGCTGGGCACCCTTGAGGATGCCCACAGCTCCACCAGGCAGACCTTGCTACATCCCTCGCAAGTGACATGTATCAGCAACTCTAGGCCCCCTAAAATCAGCCTGTGAGATGATCAGGTTTTAGCCAAAATTAAAACCCACTGAAAAACCTCCTACAGTACCTTGCATGGAAAAATAATAATAATGCACCACAGATAAACCTCAGTACTTTTCTACCTTAAATTTAGATTTAAGAAGTAAAGCTGGCCAACTCTGAATACGTAGAGCCTGAAGACCTACTTTGCCTTACGGTTTCTTAGTCACAGCCCTTACTCAGCATTTAAAAAAAAAAAAAATCAAAAAAATCACACCAACTTCAGAACTTGACAACTGATTCTGGTCGCACCCTAAACAAGACTAAGGAGTTTGACTCATGAGTTAGTGGTGCGTAACTATGAGGTTACTTGGTTTTACAGTGTTACCAGTTACTTGTTCGCTAAGGATTCAGGCTAATTTGCTGGAACGCTAAGCTGAATGGCTATGGTGTGGGGGCACGTCCTCTTCTCCTGACTCAGCTAAAGGGAAGTAGCTGTTTCCAGCAAGGTGATGGGATGGACAAATGAGGGTACAGCACCTAGTTTCCACAGAAAGCTTCACCAAAGCTCACCTGTGAAAGCCCATCTGTCTCAAGGCACTCAGTGGTTTTAAATTTCAATTCACTGCATATATGACACTGATGTGTACACTACTGCTTTTTTTTGCTCCATCTATCAATTCTCCCTGTAAGCACCCTCACCCATGTCAGCAAAGTTAGTTGCCTACGGTACTTAATATGTATCTTCAAGTAAACGTTTAAACTCATTCTTTGCATTTTGTTTGCTTCAGCCAGATGCACAGCCCCTGCTGCCTAACTTTATCAACTATTTCCTTTACATATTATCTGCTGCTCTTCCCCATTTCAGGAATCACAATCCATACGCATGTTTACACAGCTTCTCTTTTCTCCCCAACATACCAGTACACTGTACAGGACATGCCAATCGCAAATACCACAGGCCGTTCAACTTAACATTGTTCTGAACAGCGCTGATATTTGCCTTTAGATTGCAAAGAGGCAAAAATCCTCATTCCTAATTACTGCAGCCATCTCCACACTGCTGGGTGCAGACAAATGCATTATATAAATGGTATTTGCTGAGCTATCCATTAACACAATGCTTTTTTTTTTTTTTTATTTAATGCCTCTACAGTAGGAGGAACATTGGTTACCATTTCACCCACATTCACATTTCTAATTTTCATTATCACTGTTCCATTTCTTCCCCACTTTGGCATTATGAAATAGATGTGCCAGAAAACAGGAAAAAACTCACTGTAGCCTGAATTAAAATCGACTACTCGGAAACCTGAAATAAAAACCTGATACTATCTTGTTTTCACTGTCTACTCTGCAATTCATTTAACTAAACACACTCTGTGGTTATGCAATGTTGCAGCAGTTTCCAAGCCATTCACTGCTCTTCAACACAAAATACTTGGTTGTTTATCACCTCCTTTTTACTTAATCACAGTACAGGAACCTACACAGCAAGTTTAAACCTCACCTCGCTTGAAATGTACACAAAGTCCTGAAAAACACGCTTAGCAATGGCATCATCAGGAAGCCTTTTACACTGAACAGTGTTAATAGGTGTAATTAAAACTGAATGACGTAGTTTTCCTCCCAACATTCCCAAGAGGACAATGTTTTCTTTCATACACTTCTATGCTTCCCTCTGACAAGTTTTGACATGCCTGCTTGTTCAAACTCTAGTATGAACACACACACACACACTGTTTTAGTACAACAGTACCCGAAATTTTGCCTGAGCAGTTGCATCATGCAGACCCCGTTAGCAGCCTACTCATGTTAAACCAACCTGCTACCTCTGCAGCTTCATGGACATAAAATACCTGCCAAAATGGATATTACTTTTGCTCATAGCTTAAAGTGAGTGTCCTTCATTTATTCACAAAGGACAAATACAATACAGAATGTAATGGAAAGGTTTACTTTCAATAAAATATGGGTGGGTTAAAATACTGTTTGAATATGACAACAGTTCACAACTGTTTTTTTAATTAATAGCAGCTTAAAAGTCAGTGTTGCTAGCTTAAGAGCGCAGCTGCTTTGCCAAAGACAATGGCTCTTTCATGTCACAGTTTCAATTGATGCCTGCAAGTACCATGCTCTCCTAGGCAGTATATGCTAAATAAAACTCTGGCCCTCAGCTAAGCAGTACGTTTTAAAAAAGGTATCATTTAGCTGAACAGGAAAAACTTTCAAACGGTGAAATCATCGACTTAGTCAGAGCTGCCTAAATGAGTAGCTTTTCAGAAAGAGGCAGCTGAGATTTGAATTTACTACTTGCGTCATTTTACAGAATAAAATGCAGAGAAGCATACAAAAGTGCTGTGTTTCATTTATCCTGAAATCTCACGCTGAAGAGTTCTCCCCACCCCAAACTAGAGTTAGTTCACAGCTTGAGATATTTTAAAGGTCACCATGAAAAGTGTCTTTAAGCCCTATTAATATATTGAAATCTCCTTCAGTACAGCTGCCTCAAAAGCTACAAATCAGACTGGGTGAGGGAAGAAAACAAGTTCAGATGTGCCTACAGTAGCAGAAGGCAGAAAAACAAAAAGCCATTTAAAGTTGAGGAAAGCACATCCAGGAACTAGAATGTATAAATTTAAAATTACAACTTACACTTCTGAAGCAGGTCTCTGTTTGTAATAGATGGAGCATGAGCTATCGCTGCTGAGGGGTCTGAGGACTGCACACAGGCACCGCATTTTGAGAGTGCTGTGGCACAGCTTGGCTCAGCAACCCCTCAACCACAGCTTTTAATTTCCTAGCGCTAAACTTCCCAGTCAAGCTCCTCTCCCGGGGACTGTTGCTTGGCGTATGACATCAGTCTGCACACTTGCAAGCTCAGGGATGCACCAAAGTGGGGGAGGCACAAAGAGTTTTCTGACTCAAGCTGATCTGTATTCCTCGCTCCAGTTACTCGGAGTAATTGTGATGTTTCAGCTCCACAAATTTTATCTAGACTGCTAGGTCTGTGATGCAAGTGTAGAATATGCTTGGGACATGTTATCTAAGAGAACAGAAGAATCCAGCAAAATTAAATGTTTGAACAAGCAAAAATTTGTGAATAGCTGTCTTCCAGCTGAGAACTGGCTCAACACTTGCCACTTTGCAAAAGTAAAAAAAGCAGGCGTATATGACTAATTTTTGGCTGCCTTTTCATAAAATTAAATTTTCTTTTGGAAACATTTTTCTTCCATTTTGTTTTAAAATAAATATGGTGTCATTTAAACAAAGTAAAAAAAGCTTAAAAACCTCCCCCCCCCCCAACAATTACATAATTAATGCTGATTACATTGGGTCTGTACTCTCCATATTTCTTCAGAAGAGCTTTATGTCCATGGATCAGTGGGGCCTGTTAAGACTTTTTTTTCATTATGTTATCCACCCTTCAGTGAGTTCTATACTCAAATATCTTTCCTCTTGTCATTTTGGATGCAGTCCACAAAGTCCCAGTCCTAGCTTCTGCCTCCTCTTTTTCTTTGCTGGAGTTTCCCCTTGCACTGAACCTTGTGGCTTGTGATTCCCCAGGTAAGTAACATCTCATGTTCCTGGGAATCCTTACTCCGCTGCAATTATCCATTTCTGTACTTTGTATCCAACTAGGTTTTTAAAATTATTTGAGGGAAGTTCATTCTTTCATGCCTTAGGTTGCTCATCCTGTTTCTTCTCTTACCGGAAGGCAAGCATATGTCTATGATCAGAAGCACACACAGCCATCAATGCTACTTTTGAGGCAGTCCTGGTCTCACCAGCTAGCAAAATTCTCTCAAAAAATAATACCTACCCTTGGACTTGAACTGGGATTCTCAAGAAAAACTAAGGGATATTAGAAACTGAAACCTCGTACAATGCAGCCAAAGAGGTACGACTGTATATAGGAGTAAAGTAAATAAAATAGGGATCGCGTACAGCAGCGCTATAGCCACTATGAAAGAAGGGAACAAGGAGAACAAGCTAAGAGGCAGTGGTGGAAACATGCAAAACACTGATCTCTGCAAGAGCCACCACTCAGCTGTACCTGACGAGCTTCACCTCTTCACCTCTAGCCAGCAGAATAAGAAACACTTACAAGACATGATGCCAGACCTAAGGAAAAATTACTTAATTCTTTAAAATTCTTGATTCATTACACAGAAAGAATTTAAATTCTGGAAAAAAAAATATGCAATGGCTCTGAAACAATTCCTGAGACAAAAAGTACCTACCAGATTTCAAGGATCTATGACATTGGAGACATTATGTTGAGTACCAACTTTAACACCTGGATAAAACTTAGTGCCAGAACTGGAACCAAGAAGGGAATCTGTTCCCAAAATTAACAGAAAGATTTTTTTTGTGGTTGTTGTGATTATCAGAGGCAAATACAACCTCAGAAACACGCAGCTCTGGAACCTGAACTCCTGTATGGGCTGTATTAGGTTTTATTCCCATTTCTGCATATTCACACACACTCAGGTCTCTAACGATACTCATTTCAATAGTTTGACTATTAATAATTAACCTAAGAAAATTAAAGATGTTTGTATCTTTGAGGATTTGAACATGAAAAATCTCTTAAGTAACATAATTAGCTCCCTTCACCCCCAACTGTGTATTTATATAAACACACACATATATGAACATACATATGCACACACACTCTTATTTTGTACTAATTGAATAAAAGCCCCCATGTTGCTGCTACATATGATCAAGAAGCAAATGACAGAAAGAGGAAACACAGGCTGGCATTCATACTGAATGGCATTTAAAAAAAAAAAAAAAAAGACAGTCACATTCCAATTGAATGCCCCTTTTAAATCTCCAGCCCTATCCCAAGTACTGCTATTTAGAATCGACTTCACAAAAATGCTATTCAAAAAAGCAGCTTTTGACTAGGAGTCCACAATAATTCTGAGTAAGTTAGTATCATCAGGTTTTAGCTATACATATGTATGCACACACACACACACAGAGTCTTTACCAGGTGTCAATGACATTTTAACAGGTTTTGCAACACTGCTCGAAGAGCATGCTTTATACTTCAGAAAGCGACATATAAAAACCTCATATGTATAATATTCCATCAAACCAGATGACGCTTACAGTTTTGATGTTATAGTGATCCAACTGGTTAAAGAAACAATACAGTTAATGCTTCAAAATGATAGCCAATTTCCTTTAAGCTGTTTTTAGTCAGTGACAGTAAAAACACAAAACTAGTATATTTTGTTGAATAAAAAACCAAAATAGAGGTAAAGTTTCTGAAGTTTCACCTAGAGCAATTATCTGAGGTTTTTTTGTTTCTTTTTTGTTGGTATGATTCCCACCAAAAGCAAGCGAACTTAATAAACTGCAGAAAATATTAACTCTGTGATATAAGAATCTGACTTAAAATTATCTGCTAGCTTTTTTTGTAGAAAGGCTTTCAGAAGCACAGTTAATGCATATGCGTTCAGTTTATGAAACGCGCAGAGTTCATAGCAAGAAATAATTTGCTGTAGACAGTAAGAATTCATGTTTCAAATCAAACCGCTCGAGACTATTCCTTTTTCCTCTCTAAAACACTACTGAATAGCACAGCTGTTACAAACATGATATTCAAATCCAAGAACTCAGCAAACATCTATTTCTCTGCCATATTTTTGCTGGTATTAAAAGACATATAATGCTTTTGGACCCTCTGCTAAAACTATACTGCAAAAACAGCAAACAGATCATCACTGTTTCTTAAAAGTCTTAAGCCTCAGTCTCTGGCATCTCTGAAAAATTCCAGTTCAATATTAATCTAGTATTCACTGCAGTGTAGTGGTTTCATTATCATTACAATCATGACTAGCCTCAAACCTCACAGTAATTTTTACATTAAGGTTTACTAGGGATACTTTTACACAATAAAAACATCTCAACTAAATAGACAAGGAGATAGTTCTGAGTATTTTCCTTTTCTTCATGCCTTCATCACTTTGTTATTCTAGGCAGAAAAGTCTTTTTTCCCCTACCTTTAAAGTAAGTAAATTAAAAGCTTTCTGGCATTCTGAGAGGAAAAGGTTCAGAACTGCTTAAAGCCACCTTCTGATTTCTTCATGACAGCTGTCTTAAGCAGGATTTTTAGTCAAGCCACTTGCTACCTACAGCAATGGTGTTCAACAAAAATGAAGGGCTTAGAATAATAAGATAGGGGTAATTAAAAAAAACAGCATTCACTTCTGTTGACTCATGCCTGACAGCACAACAGCATTAAACAGAAAGCCATTTGTGACAACTTTCCCCCCCCCCCGAGCTATCTCTTACGACCAATACAACTGCTTTGAACCTACTTACTTAACTGCTTTATGATACTTATATTGACTCCACCAGGATTTGATATCAAGCTGGCTTTACAGACCAGAAGCTGAATTTTTCTTAGGACAACCTGTGCCCAAAGCAACACGGAAGAGAAGAAATGCTAGAGAAAGAGAAGAAATCTTCTCCATCTGCGGAGCAAATAGCATTCCTTCCTTGCATTTCTATCACGGTTTCTCAGACATGGCTATTCCCTCTGTTTTCCAAGAGTTCTGAAAGTTAGGATAATCCTTTACAAATATCTCCAAATCTTAAGAAATGTAGATGATAACTTTGCTATCACCTGCCATCGTCCATCTATAGATTAAATCCCAGACCTCTGTATGGAAAGAGCATAAAGGCACAAACACAAAAAAATCTAAGCCTAAGAGTATTTAAAATCCCATAGGCATGATCACCTAAATATTTTACCATTTACAGAAAGTGGTACTAGAAGTAGGCCATTTGAAAGAAAACAAACACTAAGGGATTTCATCAGGGAGTTTTAAGTGTATTTTGTCTTGTTCAATTTTAATTCATCATTGCTTCTGACAAAAAAATACCTTCTTTCTGCCTAAATTGCACTGTGAATTTGCAGCTTGATTTTTCAAAGTGGGGTTGGAACATAGTTGCATGTCTTACTAACATAAGTGATAGTTCATTGTATTTGGTAGCCAGAAGGTTTTTTATTTACACTATTATGAGCAAAGCTCACATATCTGCCACATATTGTTGCTGTTAAAATAAAATGCAAGTTCTTGGAAGAAGGTAACACTATAGAAAACAACTCAGTTATGCTCCTCTTTGTTTAGGAAGAGTTAAGAATATTCAAAATACGTTTACTTGGTCCACCACAAGACGACAAAAAA
>WAAD01014729.1:28728-86187 GCA_013389945.1 Fregata magnificens
TCTCTCCAGCCTAAGTCGTCTACAGGCAGAAGAGAGGGAGAGAAGCCAGGTGGTAGGAGGACTTGGGATCCAAATTCAGCAACAGACCCAGACACACATTACTGCCTAGTGGAGACGCAGCTTATACCTTGCCATGACAAAGCTTCCTCTTCACACCAAACAGCTCCGAGGAAAAGACAAGGAAGAGGTCAAAACAAGACACACTGAGCTGGTCTAAAGATCACTGCTGCCAAAAGGGGTATTTTCTCCTCCATCTGGAACATTCATTCCTTCTCACAGCCAAGTATTCCCAGCAGACTGAAACTTGTCTAAACCATCAGTATCAATTCAGATTACTAACTTGGCAGAAAACAAGCAAATTTGGATTAGCAAGTTGCCTTAGCTCACCATGTGGTCAGACAAAACCAGAACACAGGCAAGGAAAAGGACACAACTGAGGTTAGGAACAGGAACTCCACTTTCAGTGGAGTTTCAACGCTAGAAAATTGTTAGGACAATTCAAATGTGATATGGTCACCTTCCTTCTTACACCCCCAAGTGCTGGGGTACAAGCTGAAAAATATCCAGCTACCACTTCAGCCTAACCTATGGAAGGAGGACAGGCGTCTTCATCCCCTTCTTTCTGTGCTTCATGCTTCCTATATGGTACAGTACAGGCATCGAGGCTATTTTTTTTTTTAATTCAGATTGCTCTTTCTGCCTATCCTGCACGCCTCTCCCAGCACATTTGACGACCACCATTGTTTAGGACAGAAGAATACTGAGCACAAGCGTTCTCATACAGCATCCTTAATCCAAGTCACTTACCCCCTCCTCCACTGTTCCATCACAACGTAAACTCCCTTCGTTCTTTCTTGTACTTTAAGAAAAGACTTAAAATTCATGCCTCCAAAACAAAACCCACCACTTCCTCTACCACTTCCCCACTGGTATGCAATCACATCGTGGAAATTCATAAATTGTTTCCAAACTACGTAAAAATTCCCACCTCTGCAAGTGCATCCTAGGGCCAATATCTATCTGCGCAAGCAATCAATGCATTATCCAAACATCTATTACTGTACAGCTGTAGCAACTATCCTTAGAGTGAGAGGAACAAAAATTATCACAGGCAACATACACAAGAGTAAACTAATAAAAAATATTTGCTTGTTAGAATTTTACAGTATCTGGTATGAATAGNAACCTACAAAAGAAAATGCTTACTGATTCTTAGATCAAGGACCAGACTGTTTTAGTCAGCAAGCAAACTGAATAAAAGCAAGCCCTGACTCAAGAATCTCACAGTCCACAGAAGAAAATGCATGTTGACATTGAAATTGAAATTTTGACCATGTAAACCCTCCCCAATACAGAAGAGATCTCAAGCTTAATTGAAAAACAAACCAAAGCAAACTCACATACTTTTCACTGGCTTGTAATGGTCGCAGGTAGTTTGAAAGCATTGTTTGTAGCTCCTTAGCATATTCATTTTCTGTTTCTAATATATTTTGTAGCACCTACAATAAATGACAGTTGCTAATTGGTATTTTTTAAGAGATACTTCAAAATGTTCAAATCCATACCAGTTTTAAAGCATACTAAAGTTTACTTAGCACTACGAAAATTTAAATGAGTGTTCCTACGTTATAAATTTAAATATCAGCAAGAAAGCATTGAATACATCTATGAAATTCACAGGAAAAAAATACCACACACGCACACACAATGAGCCATCCTTTAGCCATATACAAAAAAAGTGGTAAGCTAACAGGAATTTCACTACACTTAAAACTTTTACTGTAAAATTTAAGAGCTACACAGAGTGTTCTTCCAAAGTTAGGGGTAATTATTCCTCCTATATACTTCACACCAGTCAAAGATCATCAGAGGCTAGTAAAACACAATAGAAGTTGTAAGAGAAATGAATAATTAGTGTTGTTTTCTCAGTCTCAACTACAACACATTACAACTAATCTTGCTAGCAAAGTGTTTACTTAATCAGATGTGCTGTTCTATCTAGAAGGTCTGAATATTAACAAATTTATAAATATCAAGTAATTGACAACTTTACTTAGCAATATGATTAGCATTATTGCATTCTTTTTAAATGGGGCTGCCTAACCTTCCACTGGGAGTGCAATAATATACACTACCATGAGAAAATTACAACAGGTTCTGATGCAAAGCCAAGAACTTATAAAATACAGCACACACTTGTTTATTGGCTGAGTAAGTCAAACAACTGGAATACTCCCAAATATGTACAAGAAAGCATTTTACTGGGCCATCTCCCGGAAGTCTGCTTTAGGATATCCTCCAATATATTCACATCAAGTTCTACTGTGCTTCTAGTAGGCGAATTATTTTTTTGCCTCAAAAAAGTTAACGATTTAGCAAGAGAATTGTCAGAATTAAATGTAGTTTAATGAACACAGCTGAGCTTTGAAAACTTTCTGCTATTCGCTGGTCATAAGCCACACCACAAACCTTCTCATTTTGCTACATCCCATAGTTGTCAAGCCTACAGTAATATCTCATTTCAGCATTTACAGTAACGACTGTAATTGAGTGCATTATTCACTGTTGTAGTCAATACTCTTTCTTAGGAAATAAAAAAAGCCATTCATTCCTAAATGCAAACCTGATGAAATAACTTTAAATAGTTCAGTATGTCAGTGAAGAATTCACTGTTCCTTTCATTGGTGTCATTGATTCTGCTTATTCCTTGAATGCTTCTATTCATTTGGAGAGAGGGGGAGAGGCCACTTTTGAGTTCATTCTTTTGTTGGAAATCTGAATCCTGAACTGAAGATTAAAATGTCTCCATTCTCTGCTAAACACTACGACAGAAGAATGTCACAGGGAAAAGTTATGGCTACTAACTAGGAAGCTACAGCATAAAATACAACATGGGCACACAAATTTTAAAAAAGCTAAGGTTTTTTTGACCACTTACACCAGAAAAAAAGAAGAAAGGAAAAAAAATTGATCATAGCACTAATTAAACCCCACATTCTCTTACACGTATATAAAACAAAGCCAGTCAATGGTTAAAATGGAAACATAAAAGTACTTAGGATACACGAGGTTCAAAACTATATGCAAGACCAATCTTTTCCAATATGGCTTTTCCTACAAAAACCTCCCAGCCCGAAGTTATTACATGGCCATTAGTAGGGAAAAGCAGACTGAAAGCCAAGGACGAAAACACGGTGTTCTGATGAAACACTGAACAGCATTAAAAGACATTCGAAGCAAAAAATAAACAAATTCGCTAGAGATCTTGAAAGGCTGCACCACTGCTCCACTTTCTCAAAGAGCATTTCCATTCTTTGCTATAAACAGCTGTCTGAAAAGCTTGACGTAAAAGTAGTTTCATGTTGGACACTACTCCATTATTTTCCTATGCTGGTTTGGATTTTTATTTGAGGGTTTTCTTTGCAATATGGAGAATATGGGATTGGAGGAAAAAGACTTGGGGGGCAGCGGGGAGAATGAGAAAGCTTAAAAACTAGAATTAGCAACCTGATAATTACTGGAAAAAGGAAAAACACATGCAAGTGTAAATAAAACTATGCTACAAAACCTATGCAGAGTACTAGATACAGTTGTATTGCTTTATGTTATTCTAGTAGTTCAGTGTTACACAATACTTTAGATATACACAGTTTTAAACACTTCCCAAAGCACATGAAATTTTTTTTTTACATATAGTTTCCACTGCATACAACATTCTTTCACTTTGAATATCTTTTAAAAAGAATAATCTTGCTTATATAGCTCTAAAACATCAGTTCTGTGAAATCTCACATCCTTCCAGCTTGACTTACCTACCGCACGAGAAGCTATGAGGATTAAATGCTTGAACCATGCTTTGAAGCACTAAGTAGTCAGTATTGCAACTCAGTATTTTGGCACCAGAGCACCCCTACATTCGTCATATCCACATCTCGCCCGCATGCTCTAATAATCACCTTTCTTCCCTTTCCTGCTTTCTGCGCGTTCTGGCTGCTGCAAGACCCCATGAGACCTCGAAGACCTTGTTTCCACAACTCCACCACAACATTTGCACAGATAAGACCGCGTACCACAAGAGCAGCATTGAAGTGGCAGCTTTTACAATCTGTAACACTGATGAATGGCAGGCACAGACAACTGAGCTTATACAGCACAAGCTCTCTCAATCAGACAGCACGGAAAATTCAAGCATGGTTAACAATTCTGTCACACAAAACCCCAGCCATCTCCCTAAGGCAAAAACCACCACCCAAAAATGGATTTTCAATGACCTACATGAAGCTGATCACCTTCCAAATCAGAGGAAGGCAGATTTCACAGCTACACTTGGGCATGATCCTGTAGGACATTCCCGTTTTATGGGAGTAGTATACCACTCAACTGAAATGTCATGTACTTCAGCAAAATGGTGACCAGCGTCTCATTTTCCTGGATCATGAGAATCTGAGAGGTGAACCCCTTAAAACAGGCCCTCGAGAGGGGCAATGTAAAGCACCACACAAGTATACCATATCTCAAGGGTCCTCAAAAACTCTTATGAACTTCAGTAAACAGAAACTCTTGACCCAACTTCAAAAGCGTAGCCTCAGAAGGAGTGCTTATTTTCTATCACTTCCCAAACACTTAAATGAAAAATGAGGTCATCCAAATACTCATACTATGGAGAAAGTCGCCCATTTCTTTACCTGCTTTTAGAACAGCTACTTAATCTCAAGGCAATTGTCCTGTAAGCGGAGATAACCTAATTTTATTTTGGACACAAAATTTTAAATTCTCAAGGGATTAACAAGTAAAACTAAAACTCAGAGTAACACCTGCTCTGTCTCCAGGGGATAACCTGCAATAACATGCCCACTTCTTCAGTAACAGGTTACTATATTACTTCTACATGAAAAATGCTTCATGCTTGATCATGGGTCTGGTTCATATTACACACTGCTGTAGACTTGTACCATTTTATGGAGGACAAGACCTCGTACCACTAGTCATTCTCTACTAACCTGCATTGCCGGGCCAGGCAAAATATAAGCATAAACCAAATGCACTCTGTATTCTAAGCAACACCTAGTGCAAGGTGCAGCTAATAAAGCACACCGAGACTAGAAGGTATGTGATTTGTGTTATGAACTTCAGACAGAGCTCTGTGAATCCATAAAAATAAAGAACATGTTTACAAGGGGGTGAAGAACAGAGGAAAGTGGTGAAAGCAGTCTCCTCTTTACATTAAGCACCTTTCCCTTAGCCTATCTGAGCCTTTCTCCCAGAAAGGCAGATTAGCAGAGCATCTCCTACCACTTTCTGAACTTCCTCTGAACTGCCCTTTGATTTTGTCCTCAGTCCAATGAATGTACCCACAGGGGCTGCCTGCACCTGCACAAATCATGCCCCAGGAAAAACAGCAATAAATAATCATGAGGTTTACAGGGTCTCAGCATATACCCATACGGTGGAAGATAGTCACAAGTTAAAAATAGCAAGCAGTCCCAGAGTACCAGCCTCAAGTCATGCTTGGTTGTCAAGAGAGCCTTTAACACAGACCTTAATGCTTACTCTTTAACTCGGGCTACGACCTTTTAGCTA
Source organism: Fregata magnificens (assembly GCA_013389945.1). Classification (NCBI taxonomy): domain Eukaryota; kingdom Metazoa; phylum Chordata; class Aves; order Suliformes; family Fregatidae; genus Fregata; species Fregata magnificens. The sequence continues at coordinate 34,309 of WAAD01014729.1, forward strand.
CCAGTTGCCAAAGGTTTATTTGGAGCTGCTCTGTATTTACCTTAGTATGGGCTCAATTTTATTAGTGCAGACTGATGATAAGACTTCTAAGCACAGGGAAGTCCCATGTTTGCAGCTTCCATATTAAGACAGGACAAAAACTCAACTCACAGGTTAAACTGCTCTCATTTCAGTGAATGGGTTTGCTGTTTGTCTTATCTACATGTAAAAATCATTACATATTTAATAATTATTAAAAATAATTATTTTATAATCATATTGCCATCAGAAGCACTTAGTATTTTTCAAGAAAATCTAGATGCTAGCTAGTCTAATTTAGGTTTTAAGCACAGCAGTAAAGTCTTACTTCTCTGAAACAAAGTGTATGCTACAGCACAGCCTCTCATTCTTTAAACAAAAAGAATAAAATGATGATCAAAGAAAAAGAAAAAGTGGAGGTATTTGCCACACTGTGGAAGAATGTGAAACCAAGACAATTATCCAACTCACTGCAGACAGATTTAAGAACAGCACTCTAGGGCCAGTGCTCGAATTTACTGTATCTATTATGAACTGGTCATCTCTGCTCCCCCTGCAACCTATCATCAACAGTTAATAAATAGCTAGCAGTCAAAACAGTGGGAATCTTATTACATCAGTTTAGTGCATCAAGAAGTTGCACGTGAGCAAGATGAAAAATAACCTAATTCCAAGAGTAGGTATGATGGTCACCAGTTTCACTTTTTTTTTTTTAATTAAACTACTTTAAAAGCCAGCTATGGCTGTTTCCCAGAGTATATAGTAGCTTGAGTCTCCATGATTATGACAATAGGTTATCCAGGGAACAATTATAAAAAGTACACAAGCCAAAGGTGGTATTTCAAAATTGTATGGCCTTTTATAGTTTAGCTGCCTTAACTATGGTTTTACACAAAATCAAACATTTACTTCCTATTATTTTCACTGAAGTACACTATCACCTCCCAAAATTGCCTGTATTACTCTTACAAAGTAAAATATGCAACCACAAGATTGAATTCACTTTGGACACAAACTGGTGTTTTAGTTAAGCCCAAATTAAACAGCTGCAACTCTTACTTTTCATCATATTAAGATCTATCAGGGAAATAATAATATAAGGTTATAGATAAGGCATCTATTTACCACTGACTTTAAAAAAACAAACAAAAAACCCCCAAAGCTAAAGGACTGGTGTTAAGAGAGCTAACAATTTATTTTTATTAAAAATTCAACACAGATATAGATTAAACTTAAGAGCAGTCTTCTGCCTAGTGAAGAAACTAAATCCTCTCTTTGCTGCATTCACTTCAGTTTGCTTGTATTGAAAAACATAGGTTTTAACATCAAAACAACAATTGAGAAGACATATTTGCTACCACACACCTCAGCAACTTTGGAAAAAAAAATTACTATAAAGAGATATAGTGAAAAACAAAAATAAAAAGGAAAACTATCCAATAATTTTGTTGCTGGACGTACCACAGTAAGATCATTACTTCCTGCAGTTTGAAGGAAAGTTTGCTTGCATAGGTACTTTCCACTGTGACTAGCAGGTGGGGGATAGAATAGCCAAAGAATTGCAGCCCTCCCTTTGCCATGGAATTACGGCTACCGACAGAGGCACCAGGCAAGCCAGGGAGAGGAGTAGGAGGTTGTTTCATTATTTTCAATTAGGGGACTACATGCAAAACTGCTCTGTTCTTCCAAGGTGGCTGGTGTTATTCATGCCACAACCACAAAAGATGAAAGCATAAAACGATGCTTTATGACCCCTGCTAAAAACTGACAAATAAAATGAAAAACAATGACAGTTGCTTCAAAGAAAAGGGAAAGAAACGTTGTGTTTTGGTTTTACACCAGCAGGGAGCAGTGGTTAACCAAAACAGTAAGATGCTTTTTGCTTCCCAATGTATCTACTGTTAGCAAATAAAGGATTCTCAAAATGGTTACAACAACAGGTTTAAAGACAGAGTTTGGTATGTTTCTTACATGCATCTGCTAAAGAGGTCTGAGTACTAGGCTAAGAATTCCTGGGGGTGTGTTAAAGGCTGACTCTGGCTATACCGCTGTTGCTGTGAAATCTATCCATCAGTGTAAGGGAGAGGGTCCCGAAGTTAATAATTGAGTTGATTTATAAAAACTAGCAAAGCAAATAAAATGAGCATAATATATTACAGAAATGCCTATTATTCACTTACTTTAATTTTGCATCATGCTTAAGAATCCATACGTATGATATTCTATTAAACTAATAATGATCTTGTTTATATGAGAATTCACTAAAACCCCTATCTAGTTTTGGCACTAAGGCTCTGACAAGACTGCCAAATTTTTTGTGCGGATAAGAACATTTAGTTAAATGACCTTCTACTGTACATAACAGCTCACATGGAGGAAAAAGGATCACTCACCACATTGTAATAGCTTTTGTTAATTGCAGACGTATCAAAGCCTTTAGGTGGACTCTTCAATGTACCTGATTTGGGGGAGACTGGTTTTTCTGAAAGGTAAGATATTTTTGTGTCAATGGGGTGCAATTTCATAGATCAACACTAGAGGTCAAAAACTGCTTTAAAATATTTATCATAAGATACAGTGAAAATAGTGCTTCACTGAGAAACATACATACTTGTGCCTAAAATTATTGGTAAAGAATCAAAATGGTCCATATGTTCACAATGACAGAAACTCTAGCCTCAATAAAGGCAAGCAGAAAAACTCCCCATTCTTTTCCCTGGAACCAGAAAGTCAGTTACTAAAATTAGCTTTTCCAAAATTATTTTCTAAAAACAAAATGTTATGTCAGACTGCAATTAAAACAAATAAAAAACCAACCCCCCCAAAAAACCCCACAACAGGCATTTCCAAACACTACACACACTTTCAAACAAAAGTAGTATTAAGTTTTAATATCAATTTAATGAACTCTGTAAAAGTAAGTGATCGATCAAAGGCTGAACATACCAGAGGTGGGACATTACACTCAGTCTGGTTGAAATAGAGAACACTATACAAGTAGTGAATTGACTTACCAGATGCCTAACCCAGAAAATCACCTTTTAAAACAATCTTTTATTGTTAATGAAGTAAAAAATAAAAATGCTTATGCACTTGAGAACAGAGTGCATCATAACAATAAATGCAATCCTTCCCATAATCCCATAGTGAATCTACCCCTCAGTAATGCATGCTCTTCCTGGAAGGACAACGTAAGTCTGCAAGATCAGAACAACAGTCCCGGGAGTTATCTGAGTGCTGACTCCCAGAATGGAGAGGCACAGAAAATACACTCCTAAAGCCTCCCCTCCCACCTCTACCATTCCTCTAAGTCAATCACAGAGGAGCAAAGATGAGGGGAGAGACAATCAAAAGCATCATGCTGCATGCTGGAGAAACAGAAGTAAGATTTACAGCATCTCTTTTTGAGCTCTCACACTTACTTTGCACAGAACCAACTGAGAATGCTTGTGAGACTGTATTTATTGGGACATTATGGTGGTTTTGGTTTGTTTTTTTAAATAAGCAGGCTTGCCCAACATGCAAACTTCAAACAAGCATTTGAGTAATTTGTATCCAAACAGTAAAATGGCAGATTGTCAAAGAAAAAAAAAATCACCAAAAAAAAAAGCATCATCAAAACATACCTACTGAAAGTTTTACCTTTATTTTACAAGCAACCTTCTGTTTCAAACGCATTTTAATAAAGTTAGATTAATAATTTAACTCTAGTTTACCTGATACCTCAGGCAACTAAGAAAAAATTATACAAGTCTCAAATACAGACCTGCCTTTCCAGGAGAAGCTCAGTCGGCCAAGCTAAGGGCTAGCTATAGGAAATTCCCACGGACAGCAAAGCTGACCAGGGAAACACCACTGTAAGCAGAACAGCCCATGTGGTACCAGCCTCTGCTGGACTGTATTCTGGGTAATTTACTGCTTCTTCAGGCTGCCCAGCTGCAGCCTCATGGATGTTGCAATCTCAGGCAAGCTGACTACAGATGCATGCCACCCCTTCATCTCCAGTGCCAGGAGCGCTGGGCAGGCTGGCTGGACCTGAGGCTTTAGCCAGCGGCCTGTAAGGAGCAGCTCAAGCCCCAAGAGCATGTCGTATCTTTGAGAGGGGATTTTCTCTGTTTTGGACTGGAACTTTCCTCAAAGGAGCTATTCTAAAAATAAAATATGGTCTTAAAACTGCCAAACATGGGCAAAACGTTTCTCCTTACCATGTTCAGAGATGACAGTAAAATCCTTTTGGATAATATCCCCTGCCCACCCCACCCCCAAGTCAGTTATAAGCTGACAGCACAAAAACTGTTAGCCCCAGCAGTATTCAGCTGGGAACACTGATGCTCTCAGCCACCAGCCCTGCAGTACATATATGCTCTGCTACACAGCCAAGTAATTCCAAATGACAGGACTCCTCCCATCCCCTTAAAACAAAACCATAAACCCAAGCAGATTTGTCATTAAACGCTCAATATGAAAGAAGCACCTAAAGCCATGTTGTATGTAGAGCTACTCATTTATATATTTATATATAATGCTACTCATTTATGGGACAATTACAATTTGTTTCTTTGTACTGAATGATGAAAATGATGTAGTTTACACAAACTTGATAATTTGCTTTCACTCTGTGGAAGCTCTTGATTTATCCTAAAATTTATAGTGACTTTCAGGTTCACTAAATACCTAAAGGCTTATTAAGCATGTGCCAGAAAGCATGAAAGGAGAAACCAAAGTTATTTAAGGAAAAAGGTAAATACTTGTCACTGAATTTTATCATAATACAGATGTCTGACCCTTGTTAATCTGGAGAAAGTTGGCTGGTCATAGAAATCTGACTCTTCTTCCAGCTACTTTGTTATCTTAAAGGGTGTAAAAATACATCTCTTCCCCTAACTTTTTCTTCTCCTAAGCTGCTGAAGAAAGTGGGAGATTTTTTGCTCAAATGTATCCAGTCATTTATATTACCAGCTGTTCAGCTGATTCAGTTATCCATCAGAGACATGACCAAATTCAGATTTAAAAACAGGACACAAAAAAGAATCACACGTTCAAATAATTTTGTCTGAACAGCCATAATCAACATCCAGCTTTTAAAATGCAAAGGCCATTTCTATTGTAGAAACACAGAATTAGACACAGCAAATCAGTCCAGCTGTCTATCATGTCTGGTATTCTGCCTCCAAGCACCGCTTTGCTTTGTAAGGAGGAATAAGAAACAGTCTTGCTGCAATTAGCTTATTGCACAATGCATTTACACAGAAGAAAATCCTGATCTTGCACATGAGAAATCACTTTCTTGGTATAAACAAAGTGTTATTTATTATCCTTCATGAGAGAACATTGGAGTTCTTTTGCAAACATATAGCATAATTCATTAAACATTTCAAGCAAGTGTCACCCCAATTCAGCGTACTAGGAACATAAAAAGGTCTCATAGGTCCATTGGTCTCTGAAGTCTGTAGGTTTTGAAAACATTAACAAAACCCTAGCACCTTGCCCACTCCAACATATAAGCTCTGTTTCTCAAAGCACTGGAAGAGAGTGACCCGAGCCAGACACCAACTTTTCCCATATGGAAGATTCTTCCCTTCTCCCTACTTTTCTCCCAGTCCCAATGTAAGTCTGTTACATTAACACTGAAAACACAATGAAAACCTGTACAGCATAAGATCAAATCCAAAGGAAACAAGCATCTGCTCAAGTACTGGAAGAGACCGTATCCAGCTGATGACTGAAACCAAGAAGTAAGTTACACTATCAGTTTCTTTCCTGATCAAAGCATCACATTCAGTTGCACCCAGCTACACCTGACAATGGTTTGAAGTGTCTAGTGGCTAGTCATTAACCAGATAAAATTCACTTAACAGATCATCTTTGGGTGGAAAGGGAGGTTGGTGCAGGCTTCTTAACATTATTCTTCCAGCAAATAATTATTCTCAGTAGAATCAAAACAACTTAAGAGCAGCTGCTTCTGTAACCTTTCCTTAAGCAGTAGATAAGATCCCATGAACTGTCTAAAAGGAAGTCAAGTTATCTTATCCTTTACAAACATCTACCTAAGTGACTGTACAAAGGACTATTTACCCAATCCTTCCCAATGTTTTGTTTCACTCTATTTTCATTAATATGCAAGTATTTATTTTACTCACCTTCGAATTACTGGTCATTCTCATGTTCCCTCCTATCTCTCTCCTGTCATGTCTCCAGTTTGTCATATTCATTTTCATGCTACTCCACAAAGCACTCCTTCAGGACATACTTTACTAAAGTATGTACTGCAAGATCACCATGTATTTCTATTACTAGGCTATGGTGTGTGTAATCTACATGCAAAGATCTGGTCCGGGCTATTTCATCTTACAGTACAGGAGAAAAGATGTGCCAACTGGGACACCAAAAGCTATGTGGTCCCTATTAGTGAAGTGCTACAAGCAAGCTCTGTGTCTCAAGACGAATCGGTTCAAGTCCAACACCAAGAAGGCAGACCTAAACTAGTTCCCGGTTCTCAAGCTGGTTCAGGCATCAATGTAACTCCACTCTGCAACATCGACACTACCAACACTTCTTCCCTAGTAGTATTTACTTGTCCCAAACTCTATCCTATTTATGTCTGTAGAGCAACACTTGACAAGAGAACAAAATACCTGTCCAACTGCACATGGCTGGGGAGAGGAAAGCTAGCATTCTTGGTGGGTTTTTCCTTTTCCTCCTCCCCCCCCTTCCCCAAAGCTAAAAGTGTATCTGTCCTTCCCTCATGCACCACAGGATGGGAACAGGAGATACTCTACTCTTCCACCATCCACTGACCTTTTCCCACACTGTGATTTTTTTTTTCATTATTATTTTTAACATCTAACCAGAAGAACCATTAACACTGTAACTTGCACTGCGCCTGAACTGTCAAGAAAGCATAATAAAAGAGAGGCTAGGACAGTAATGATACATTAATTTCTGTGATGAATTAGAATAAAGTTAGTGACATACCAAGTGTCATTTTTCAAAGCTATATTCCCTTCTGCATAATCTCATGCCATTTAAATGGATTGCACTTTGATAAAACCCAGCAAGTGACCATGTGATTTTTTTAAAAATCTGATTAACATCGGACAGTAGCTAAGTGCATCCTATTCTGGCTAACCCCTCTTCTCTTCATCACAAGGGAACTCTCAAAACTAAGTCTCCAAATCTCTCTACTGTGCGAGACAGAAGCAGCAGTGTAAGAGACAAGACTCCACCTACACCTTCACCCCTCCCTGCTCCATTTTATGTAAGAAAAAAAACCTCAGTAAGACCACACTGTCAAATATCTCACAAGTTTACACAGTATAAATCTTTTACCCTCTGTCATGTGTAACAATATGGCAGCATGAAAATAAAGTCCTCTCACTTCAAAGTACTTCCTGACTAGTGATCAAAGAACGTTAAAAAAAGGCAAGATGTTACAGGGTTTAAAAAGGGAAATGAAAACATGCGCACAGGGATGGAGGGAGAGGGAAATGGACCATCTTTTTGATCCTTACAGTGTAGGCTCGTACCTGGAAAGAAACTACTACTTCATTTTTTCCTTCTCTTTCTAAGTTTGATCTTAAGTACCACAATTTCAAACAAATCCTCCTTTTCCCCTTGGAGTGAGGGAGGAAAGAAAACACTCAAAAGCAAAATAAAAGCTATTTTCCATCTCAATGAAATTTATTTCCCCAAAAATACAGTCATTGTCCAGCCTAAGAAAACTAAATGCTGTGCTTTGCTCAATAATCTCAGTATCTGTCCTACAACCATTCATAGCTCACCTCATACATGTATTAGCATTCCCCGCTAACACTAATCATTCTAGCACAGCTAAGCAAACGAGTTACAACGTAGTCAACACAGGCACAGCTTTGCAATATTTTAGCTACTCTGAGATACCTTACCACATAACATGCTCTGCTTGTGCGATTTATGTAATGTAGTTTACTTTTCTTCTAAAATCTTTAAGAAAGCAATGTGGGTAAAGGCAGTTCCCATTACTAAGCAGCTCTTTCTTCCTTTCGTTGAATATCTAACTTCAGAGCAAGCGTACAAGCTAAGATTACAAATATACAGTTATCTAACATTAGAGAATTTTAATTTAGAACAAAAATCCATTTATCTAAACATCTAATGCCTATGAATTTTGTGAGAATTAAAACAAAACACACACACATGCATAAAGAACTTCCTTCCTTTCTTCTGTTACCCAGTTTGCCAAAGTCAGGTTCCAGCAGACTGAAGGGATTTATCTAATCAAACCCACCAGTTCCCAAGAGCTCTCCAAATAATGCATCCTCAAAAGTGATAATGCACAATGTTGCCTGTACAGAATTTCTAACTAGCTGCAGTATTTTCAGCCATATTTGAGAGAAGAAAGAAGGGTGGAGTCATACTGTCAATGCCAGAACATTTTACAGGGTATTTTGAAAACCAATTAGATGTCCAGGATGAACATTTTGTTCATAAAGAGAGCTTAATCAAGAGCAAGTATTTCAACAATCCTATCCTAATCTTTTTAAAAATCAATTCATTGTAACATTGACAGAAAACACATTTTGAATTTGTGCTTGCAAGACCGCAAGTTTTACTAACTCAAAATACACCAGGAAAAAAAGAACTTTTGTGTTTTAACCTCATGCTCAAAGCATGGAGGCACTTAAAACATTTCTGAATTAGGAAAATCTTAAAGTGAGGTATATATAGTTGCCACAAAGTCAAGAAAAATGGACGGTGAAAGACCATCAACTCAAGGAATGTCAACCAGTCTAACGAAGACTAGGAAAAGTGAGCAGGGGCACAGGAGTGCAACAGAGACTGTCAACCCATACGTATAACCTAGATGAAACTTCTCATGAACACCCACCAGAGCCATTCATGTAACTTGAGCTTTGTGGTAAACGGCACTACATCCCTGTTTCAACAAGGACAGCAGAACAAAGGAAGTCCAAACTCAGGATGCAGTGGCACTTTGATACAGAAGGGAGGAGAGTTATAGAAAAGCCCTCTCTCTAGCACCTTAGACAATACCCACAAAGCAGAAAGCAATTGAGAATAGAAATGTTCATAACAAATTTCATGGAAACAATGAAGGAAAGGGGAAAAAGAGAGCAGTAAAATGAGAACAATGAACTTCAAGTAAGAAGAATTCAGTAAACTTAAAAATATGGGTAAAAAAAGGATTCCCACTAGTGACAATGTAAAGGGAAAAGGCTCACAAGAACAACAGGTCCTTTAAAAATTAGGGGCATCTCGAAGGAAGAACAGGAAAAATAGATGCAAACTGACATGATCAAATATCACAAATACTACAGTGACCTCAAACACACAAAAAGAAGCAAGAGTAACTAGAAAAATTCAGGTCACCAGCTGAAATACAACTAACATGGACATAAGGGTAGTAGCAACAAAACATTCCATAGCATACATACATCAAGGGAGAGAGCCGATCCGCAACTCAATAGGGAAGAAGAGTTAACAACACATATCAAGAAGCTCTTAGTATGTCATGTTTCCTTCTACCACCCACCCATCCTCAATATGAAAAGGTCAACTTCAGACAGTTCAAATGCATACCTACAAAGGCATAAAAGCAGGTTAAAACTAGTAGTTTGATAAATTAAACAGTACCTGCTGTGCTGATTTGGCAATAAGAGAACTAGCTACATCCATGTTTGAAACCACAGAGGACAAGTGAAGTTCCATAAAGTACTGGAAAAAGCCAAACACAGTAATTGTCTTTAAAAAGGAGGAGGAGAACAGAGAAAGCTAGAGAGCTACAGGTCAGTCATTTTAACTTTGTAATAGTCAGCAAATGCACAGAAAACAAAACCAATGAACTCAACTTCCTGAGAAAGAGAAAAGCACGGGCACATATTCCCTTCCATAGAAGCAACTGAGCATATGAGAGAGCGCCCCAAGAATGCAAGAAGTCTCGCAGAAGCCAGAAGGAGCAAGCCCTTGTAGCACAAGGAACATACCTATACAGCAGAGGGAAAAGAAGAGCTTAGCAGAAAACTTTTCTGATAGTGAGAAGTGAAAGTTAAACCAGAGACTGGAAGCAGTTCATCTCAGCCCCCAGCAATCAGACAGGGTTGCAAGGACTGCACTTGGTACTAACCTCAGCCCCACAGCTTGTTGGCTTTCCTATTTAGGAGAGTTACTTCACCTAAGGGAAGTAATCTTAAAAAAAGAACCAGAACAACCTTAATTTCAGTTGCCGGCAACTTTTGGTTCTCGTATGTTCACTGTTAAAAGCTACTTCCATTCTGAAGCCTAACTGCTGACCCAGGTTCCAGTCTCAGGAGTCAGAAGAGAACAAAACTGACAAAATCCAAACAAGATCTCTGCAGGAATGTTTTAAATGAATAACGATGGGACAAGATAGTAATCACGCCTGAAAGAGACTGCTACAATGCTACAGACAAGAAAAAACAGGATTCAGGAATTGTTTTTCAGGATAAGCCGCATCTGAGAGATCTCTGGAGAACATTAGAGCTAAGTCTTATATTGTGACTATGCCTAAGAGGATCTAGTTGAAAATTGCAATGAAGTTACAGATCTAAGACTCTAGCATTCTGCAAAAATGGACTGTAGACAGCAAATCAAGGAAGAAAATAAGGGGATGCAAGTGGAGTAGAAAGAGTAAGTTTAAAAATTGAGTTTTACCCTCACAATTTCAGTTTGCGATCATGCATCTGTATGGCTGCCTTAAAAAAAAAAAGTCATGCCAATGATTTTAGCACGGCCCAAAAGATGTGTGTTTTCATTGGAGCTGTGACAAGGGAAAGAGTGGTAAAGCCTCTCAGAGTCCCTGGGTAGTTTTACCCTACCAGGTTTATCCCCAATCTCTGAAAGCAAGCAGAGACANGTCCTGGTGGATTACAAAGCAGCGTTAGTTCTGATATTCAGTCAGATGACATTTATAGAAGGCACTTTCACTGTATGAAGTTCAAAATAAAACTTCAGTGGAAGAGTGAAGCCTGTATAAAGAAAAGTTGAAGGCACATGAACAATAAAGAAAAATCACAGATACATTATCTTTCAAAAACTGTCTCTAACTTTCAGTAGATTTTGGTAGAGTTGGGTTTGCTTCTAAGTAATGGGACATGTTTAGGGATCTTTTTGGTTTGTTTGTTGTTGGTTTTGAGGGGTTCGTTCTGGTTTGTTTTAGTTTTGTTTTCAAAGAGATTTGCAGGAAATCTCTCATTATTTAAACCCAAAGCACCAATTCAAAATATGTCAGCATCAGAGCTAAAATCCAGCATTCTAGGCATTCAGACCAAGGAAGTCAGAGCAGTCCAACTGTGACAGAGACAGACAAGCAAACAGAATGGGGGAATTTTCTGCATGCTTGCTGTTAATTCAGAAGTCCTAGACCACTCTATATAGTGAACTGGGGTGGAGGAGTATGAATTCCTGAGCATCAATGATTGCTGTGAATAAAGTTCAGTAAATACAGTCAAGCTTAAACAAAAAGCATCATAATTTTTAATGAATCAACCACCTATCAACCTCTACCCAAACTAAGAATTTGTGCAAATATGCTCTCCTTCAAAACTCACCATTTGATTTTACTTCTCGTACATAGTTACTTGGAAACCACCCTGTTTTGCCATTTAGAGTTCCTTCCCACCAGCCTCCTTCTTCCACTCTTGTAACATGAATAATATCTCCTTTTGAAAAAGAAAGTTCATCTTCATTTGTCTGTTGAAAATTAAATTTTGCTCTCACCACCAACTGATGGTTGCTGTTATCTGTCATGTCCTAGTGAGTGAGAACACAAAGAACAAATAGATCACATTAGAGATTTAAACAATTATTCCACGAACAAAACAGAAGTATCCATAAAATGCAAATAGCCTCTCCTCCACACACAACGCTCCCCACACGTTTTTACTCTAAGCACTTGTAAGGGATGATTTGCCATTTCCAGTATTTTTGTCATTTTTAATCTATGGATTTGTATCAGTCCAGGGAGTATATCATCTTATTACAGCCCCTTCAAATCAGAAGCGGGTAACAGAGCTAAAACGAGAATCATTCTTACTCCCCCCAAAAAAATCTATTTCTATTTTCTATATATAGTATAAATTGGAACTGCCTTTGGCAACTACAAAGAAACAACAGCTTTACATTAGAGAGTTTTTTTCTAAAGCTTTCTAGGCTGGAAGGAGGGCAGAACTGAGTTGGGTTTAATTTAATTCTGGATATAAACAAAGAGTTTGCAGCTTAAAACTTTTTTTTTCCCCTGCAACAGATCAGGTTGGAAGTTTCTACACCTGAATGTGCAAGTCTCCGTAGCCTGCCAATGGAGAAGGACAGTGCTCTTACACAAAACCTACAAAACAGTTATGCAATTTACCTTGAATAAGTACTCACAAATCACTTGCCTCAAGTTTAGCAAAGCTGCAAGTCAGCAGCATGTCAGACTCACAGCTGTACATATATACATATATATATGCTCATCCCCTATCACAGATGTGAAGGCAGATTATCGCTCTGTTGTAACAACTAAATGTTAATAGCTACTTCTTAGAAGTCTTTCAAATTAATGATGTTCAAATTCAGCATTTTGTTATTGGATGTCAATTTTTAATATCTGCATCATTTAAGCATTTCGTAAGAGTTAGAACAAACTTATACGCCAAAAAAGCTAAATAATTGGACAGCTTTAAATAACCCAAATACAATCCATTGCACTGGAACTGAGAGAACAGGACTGTGAATCATGTCTGCCTCTATTGTAAGTAAGGATCAATACCTGTATTACTAAAGAAGTAACTTAGTGAGAAAATGACTGCGTAAGCAATCCTAGTCAGCTATCCAGGTAGCAGAATTTCACCTACATGTTGTCTATACAGTTGAGATGATTAAAAGATGTACTGCGTAATGTCACTGTGATCATATAACATGTCAGCTTAATTCATATCCACAGCAATCATGGTATTGTATCACAACTCAATTTAACAATCAGACTTTTAGTGGCTGAGAAACTGTAGGAAAATGAAGGCAAACAGAACTTCGAAAACATGCAGAAAGCCCCAAGATAAGCAGCAACATTGCACAGTGACATCAACTACAGTCCCTTTACTCTGCCAGGATGGCCCTCCAGTAGAGGAAATGGGAGTAAAAATTTGGTAAGAATAGTTCCACACTGATCACCTGCAGCAGCAAAACCAAAACTAAGAATTTCCCAGGCTTGGTCACTAGCTCGCTTTCCCTCCTTCTTGCACTTCTCTGGCCCTCTGCAACTTTCTGCAGAGCTGCTCAGATCACCAAAGTGATAGAAATACTTAAAACTCTGATTACTTCAGTAACCCAGCTAACAGCTAGTCCCACAAACAGTTGCATCAGCGAAATTGAGTGGGTGGTAAACAGCAGAGTGGGAGCTGCAATTAGTGGCCTAGGGCAAGAACTTGCAAGGGCTCTGCTACCAGAGAAAACACAAACCACACCTAAGAAAGCTTAAGCAGAGCACTGTGTTTAAAGTTTCACATCGCAATCACCACATAGTTCAAAACAGCCTCCTTCAAGCATGGAAAAAGCAGTTTACAGTAGGGATCTGAACCCTCCTTGTAAACCTTTTAGTCACTAAAAGCACCTTTCATCACAGTTAGTTTCAATACAGTACTCCATCCTGATTTCAGCTGTACTGTAAAACAACTGCCCATACCACTCAGATACCTGAAGGCTAGTTGAAGGATTCACCTTGAAACATAACAGAAAACAGGAATAACTACCAATACTGCCAACATTAGAAGTACCACCTTTGCTGAGGTTTGAATAGCCTTCAATCATCATCCCTAAACTCACAGACATGGAGAAAATGAGATTTTTGCCTCTGAAAAAGCAAGTCCTTATACTGAAAAGCAAGAAATAAATCCAGTAAGATACTGTGTATGCAGACAACATGGAGTAGTAAGTGCAGAAAAAAAAATAATTAGAAGTTCACAGAAAACTGCATGTATTTTGGAGCATCATAAGAAAAGCTGCAAAAATAGAATGTCACAGGCCTGAAATACAGAGGTGACAGAGGAAACAGTTACTTTGCTACACTATTGTTTACTTATAAATCTTGTCAAAAAAAAAAAAAAAAAAAAAAAAAAAANAGCATGTTTCATTTCTTCTAGAACTTACCAAACTCCGATACTGTCCCTGAAAGAGTTTTGAAGTTCTACTGTGTAAAGACTGGGATCCCAGAGAATCGAAAGATTTTATCCGGTGAGATGAGGGACGTGCGCATACAGAGTCACTGCCCAGCCCTATGTCTGTAAGAGGGGAAAAAAAAAAGAGTAAATATTAGAATTTGAGAAATCTGCATATAACTTCTGCTTACTTCTGTAAAACTCACCTTACTTCTGTAAAACTCATGTGCTTAAAGCAGATTCAATGTATCTGTAGTTGCTCAATAATTCAAGATTAAAAGAAATTATAGTAGTAAATGATCTGAAATCCTGAGACACTGGCAGTTTCTTCCCCACACAGACAGGAAAACAATTTGGGCTGTTTAGGAAGGGGAGGGTTAGGGTTGTGTTTCTCCATTCCTACTCACTACCAGTCTATTTAAAGGTAATTAACCAGCATCATTTTAGCTAGTGGCCAAGAATTTTGAATGCATAAAACTTGCTTGAAGTAAAGCCAGCCACATCTGTTTCTTAGCTCTCCCCCCCGCCACCATCTCCTTCTCAATTAAAACATTCCTTCCACTGTCTTTTTTCCTACGTTCCTTTGTCTCATCCCTTTTTTGCCAACTAAGCTATTTCTTCTTCCTTGGAGGGAGGGGGAGGGATAGGAGGAGTGGAAAGGAAGAAAGCTGCTTGCTCGAACAAACAACACCCCCCCAAAACCTCTCCCCTCTTTCATTTGTCTCTACTCCAAGAAGCACGCCCATTTGTGAGACGTTCATCTGAAGGGCAGCGTTACGTGCTGTCAGGGTGCCGCTGGGGTCCCTGTGGGCTGGGAGGCATCGAGGGGGTGGCAGGGAGGGGCTTATCCCACCACCCCAGGCAGAAGCAGAGCAGCTGGAGCACTGGGGCAGCCCCAGCCCTGGACATCGGGCACCTCCCTGGGGATGGGGCATCGATCCACCCACAGGTGGAGTGTCCTCATGCGGATTAGCAGGCCACAGTCAGACAGGGGACAGGCTGCACGGAAAGCGGCTCCTAAGGGTCAGGGTCAGTGCTGGCCATGGCCTCCCGCAGCACTGCTGGGAGCCTCCCCCCAGCGTTATGGTGGGACGGGGGTTGCTCCTGGCTGCACCAGCTCCCCCAGCCCTTGCAGCCAAACCCCCAGGAGGGGAATGTTCCCAGGGCCCTTGCACAGGTGACGTGTTACAGCAGACCAACACTGTTCCTTTGCACGAGTATGGCAAGTCATTCCTTTTCCTCATGTTTTCCCACATACAAGGAAATCATTCAGTGAGCATCTGAGCTTTGAGGAGCCCCAAAAGCAATGCAGTATCTTCTGTCCCAAACTTAGATGTTTTCACTAGACTACACAAGCACCCCAACTGCTCTCCTGGGTTTTACGCCTCTGTTACTCTCTTTCCTAGTAGTTTGCTTTGCCTCTAACACTCTACCTCCATCAGAGGTACATGCACACAACTACAGTCTCTCAGTTAATTTCAGCCTGAAGCAGACAATGATTATGCAATCTTAGTTATTTTTGGTCAAAGGGAAACACACATACAGGTGCAGTTCCATGAGGAGACTGGTGAGCAAAGCGTATCTGCTGTTCCACGTCAAACCTGAAGGAAGAATTCAACTCATCTTAACTGGAAAGCCTCTCAACTTCAGCATCTAACAGCAGCCAAGATGCAGAGAGAAAGGGTTTTAGATGGACAATGAGCACAGAAGAAAAGCATTGACAAAGGATGCTCCAAGTCTGCAGTGACTAAGCAGAGAACACCTTCCTCAGGTGCATCTTTTTAAATAGTCTTTGTCATCCTTCAAAAACCATTATCCTTCAAAAAAGCTACAAATATACACACCCTAGTGAAGTAGTGCAATATTAGAATTATTCCTATTAAGTTGCATATTTTGTATGGATAGTATCATTACACATTCAAGTCATAAAAGACCTCACACTTTGTGAGCCTGCTTTCCTAAAAGCATTTGAAGGCCATTGTATAAATATAAACACTAGTGATTATAGTCCATTACGGAAAGAACACACATTTTTGTTTTCACAGACTGCCAGGAGAGAAATGGGACTAGATCATGGGCTTCATTTATAAATCATAACTTCATGGCTAATTCTAATGCTCCCAAAAACTTTAAAGTTGCTGTAACTATCAGAAACTAATAGAACTTAAGGCTTATAAGTAACCTGAAGCATCTCCATGTCCAGCTTGCTATGCTTCCTATCTGCAGTCAAGTAGAAGAACAGACACACCACCAAATCCAGCATTATACCTCAATAGAGCTCACCTAGGAAAACACGATCAGGTTTATTCATGGTAGTGTGTTCCAGTCTCCAGGCAACCATAAAACACGTTACCTAGAAATTGTTTAAGTGTGACCTGATTCCCAACATTTTCTAGTTCACAACAGCAGATCTAATACACCAACACAAGAGCACCTTTTGAGGCTTGAATTAGAAACGGCATGTGTCTGAACTGAAAAGAAGAAAAACTATTACAAACCACATGCAAATTGCAAGTCTTTTTATCAATAGTATCTGAATACTTTTAAATGAATTTGAACTTTTGATAGACTTAAAAGGCTTGCAGACCCCATGTATCCATTAAAGTTTCCATTAAAATAGCAAATAAATATGTTCAATGAATTTCTCCATGGGACTATTGTCAGAAAATAATTCAACTCTGCTGCTAAAAACTCAAGAATCTTGACTGGCAACAGAATGTGCACATTTGACAAATATTAATTTGGTAGATTTCACAGAAGCTTCACACTTCTATCCATCCACCCAAAGATTTCCAGGGTTTGTAACACCCTTTCTTCTTCTCCACCGTTATCTCTCCCCTTATCTGTCTACAAAGAGCAACTGGTACCTTGATCGTACCCCTCCTGAAAATGAAGAATTTGATGGAGTGTGAACATGTGTATACCCGAAATTCTTGCAGACCCAGATGGGGATCTGAAAGCCACCTCCCAGTACCAGAGTAAGGAGATAGAGTCTAAAACGCCTTCTACATAGTCACCCAATTAAAGAAAATTGTTTGGAAGAACAGTTGGTCAAGAACATTTATGCAGCTCTGCTTGCTCCTAGGAATGAGGCAACACCACAGTTCACATGTGGTTTTGATTCCTGGTTTCCATACCACCACCACCCCCCATGAAAGGGATCAGCCTACATCCTTTCTAAGGCCAGCTGCAATTGTGGCTTTTTGATGTGGGTATTAATCTACTGATATCTGGACCAAACAGCCGCACTTCTTCTCCCCTTTAAAGACAGCTATGGTCAGTGTACAGCAGCTTTAAAGATGTACTGAAATGGTTCACATTTGCACTTGCAGTTAAGATGAAAGGCATATCTTCAACTGGTGTAAGTAGCTTCAAAGTGGTCAGTGGTATTACTCCATGCCCATTCATTAGAACTAAGAATTTGCTTGTAAAACTCACTCCTAAGGGGTGTTTTCTGATGCAAGGAGGAAAAAAAAGCCACAAAAAAAAAACCCCAACCCTGTTGTAAAGGACCAGAGGAGTATTCTAAAAGTGACAGGATACTTATACCACCATTAAACAAAATAACACTGATCCACCACTGACTTTTCTATCAGCTTCCTTTTCCTCCCCACATAAAAATTGACAAGCATGGTCCATTTTTAAATAACATCTCTCTCTCACCAGACTCTAACCTGATGACCATTACTGGAACTTGCGGCTGACAATGTAAAACCTCAGCATAGAGCAGCAAGAGGGCCAATGTTAACATTTCTTGAGTGTCCCAGGGTCCAGTTGACATCGTTTAGTACAGCCTCACCCTACAACAAAGCATGGATATCTCCCACCTGTGTGCTATTTCTACAGCTCTCTCTTCCCCTCAAAGAACTTGAGGTAGGTGGTTTGTAACTTCTAGCTGCTACCTGAATGAAACGTGTGGATTAAGGGATCAGAGATGTTGGCTATCCTTTTGTTACTATCACGAAAGGATGGTGCTGGGGAATGGGGAGGGTGGGGACACAACACGACAAAAACATTGAGAGTGTTCAAACATGGGAATGACAGATTGGGCAAAAGTCAGCTTTTAGTATTTCAAACCAAAAAAAGGGAAAAAAAAGCTGGGGCCTTTTTCTAAGAATTCTTGCCAGCTAAAAGGCTCAGCCTTAGCTCCACTGCAAAGCTTCCTTCTGCGGAAGAGGAGATAAGAGAATGCACTGCCAAAGTCGTAACAACAAACTGCAACAGAAACTCTTATAAAACACTGCACACGTTCATTTTATTGCGAGTACAGCAACAGGTATAAAGAAACACTGATGTAAGTTGAAGGTAAGGTAAACAAGCATCAGTACAGAGCAGAGTCTACTTACCTGCAGTCACCTTATTTAAAGCCACAAGAGAGCTGAGAACTTTGCTGAAATTCTGTCCCTGATACAGGTCATTTGCATCAAAAGTCTGAAAACAAAAGAACATACAATAAGTTGCAGAAACAAGCTATCATGCAAACCATGACTGCAGAAGCTATTGCCTGATCAAGGTGTTGGTCTTTCAGTGGCTGTCATGGACCAGTAAAACTGTGAGGTTTTCCCCCTTTTTTAAAAAAAAAAAACAAAAAACAAAAAACAAAAAAAACACTACCAAAAAACACAAACACAAAACACAACACCCCACAACAAAAAGACCCACACCACACCTCATTTTTAAATAGGAAGAGAATATAGGAACAGCTGCATTTGAGAAAAAAAAAAATGAAGAACATAAGCTAAAAATAGCAAGTGTCATTTAAATTACAGGAAAGCTGAATAAGACGTAATTATCAGAAGACAAAAGCTTTTCCTCAAACAGTTGGCCAAAAAAAGTTACTGGGTACTGTCACCCTTGGCATACTCTTCTTTTTCTGTAGCAGCTCACAGGCACTGATGCTTCACAAGATATTTTTTATATTACTAAAAGTAGTTTAAAAAGTATTACAACACCATACATGCTATCTCTTTATTCTACAAGACACGGCATTCCTATGGAAGGCAGCATTCCTGAAAATTAAAATGAATTTTACAAAGAGTGAAGTTGCTGGATAGGTTAGATGGAGAATGAGGTTTAGGAAGGGGAAGGATGAAAGCTGGGGGTTATTTTATTTTTATTTTTTAACTGTGGGAAAGAGATGCAAATCTCAAACTACCTTGTAGAAAACACTCCAGTAACTTTCAAGCAGTGGGTAATCATATTAAACATCTGGATTTTCAGGGGGAAAAAGAGGAGATTTAAGAAAAAAAGAGACCCCCATAATATTTGCCTGAGGTAATGGAAACACTCATACAGAGCCTCATGAAAATAGCTCTCGCAATAGATTCTGTATAGGTTGAAAGGAGTCACAGTATTCCCTTGTGCAAGACTAGAAAGAGAACAGTTATTACAGTTGTTCCAACTGATCTAAGAAACAGAAAGATATTCAGTTTCCCGCAGCATAGCTGCTTTTATCTAAAAAGTCAACAAAATCCTGTTTATCTTCCTGATAACAGACCCATCCCACAGGCACTATCAGAAAGTCTGTACCCCAGAAAGCAGCCTTCAGAGGCAGGAGAGGAAAAACCCATGTTCCCAGGGGAGAAGAGAGGAAGGGACAAAGGAAGGCTGGGAGGAGAAACAGGGAGGCTGGTTAAACCTAAGAGAAGTGAAAATTTTTGTGAAAGCTACCTAAAGCAACCACAGAAAGGACTGCCAGACCAGTTGTGACTGGTTTTGTGATCTACTAACAAAAGTAGAGCAGATTTGGGAAACCTTTAATGACAGTATTATTCAGTAAGAAAAAAAATCTCCCAAAGGATTCACAGTATTTGAGGTACTTGCACATGTTAACATGCACATTTTTTCCCCTCAGACTGACGATCATGTCTGGCCCCAGCGAGCAGCAGTTCTACCTCGGCTGTACAGGTGCTGACATCTCTCAAGCTCAAGTAGTGTGTATATAGCTCAGAAGACCAATGCCACAAAACAGATGCAAAATCAAGCAGAGGTGAACACTAATATACTCCAAGCAGTTATCACTCACATAAAATAAATCAAATAACTATTTCAACAAGTTTCACTGGGCTACAGAAAATTTAAATGCTACTCTTATTTATTTGAAGCTGTAAGGAGTAAGGAGAGGGACCAGAGAATTGCCTAAATGTGAATTTTGTAGGGTTTTTCCTGAAACATGAGGAAGTATTTAAAAACTATGTACACAATAAAAGGCATTAAGCAAATAAGAAATTATCTGATTTTACACAAAGAGACTAAAGATAGGTTAAGTTTCATTAATAGCATAAATTATAATAGAGATGAGAAAAGATACCAATAAGGCGACAGCAGAATACATAAAAGCAAAACCAGACTGGAGATAGCTTAACCACTGCTCAAATGGGGGGGGGAAGGAAATTAAGCTGTTATGGAACAAGAAAGCATCAAGAATGTAAAATTTTCATTGTTAGCTATATGCTTATTGTGGTAGCTTTTAAACAAGCAAAGAAAAAATATGAACAGAATCACGAAATAATGGCTCTGATCCCGAAAAAATGAAATACAAGAGGTGCGGGCACTTGTGCAGACACAGGAACTGCATCAGAAAGGTACTACAGGGGGGAGAGAGAGAGAACTATTAAAAAAAAGGATTTTTTTTTTTTAAAAACTATAGCTTAAACTTACAAAAGTTAGAAACAAAAATAAAATCCTAAATCCACTTTAAGCTCACCTTCATTCTGGATTCTGCTACAGCCAAGAGCTCTCCAAAGCCAGGCTAACTGGAGAACAACAGGATACGAGGAAGCCTCGTTTCCTGCTACGCCGAGACTATAGGGGATACCAAGAATGATTTGATTGGATCATCCCAACATGTATAGTGCCATAAAAAAGCCTGTATCCAGGACACGAATCCAGTCTTCTACTTCACAGGAAACAACACAATAGGAGGATACGAGAAGCGTTTGCTTCCTTGCAATTTTACATAAAGCAATTCTGACAGGAAGCCACCCTCAGCACGCTCATGGCCAGTATGTTCATTAGTAGCATTTGATAGAGGGGGAGGGGGATGTGACACCCTCCAGAGAGATTTTCTCTTAACTTAACAAATGTTTAAGAATAAACTAACCTAGAGAGATAAAAAGTGAGGAAAAAAGCTTAGGTGCTCTAAAGTTATGAGGCTAATTCATTATGATCTCAACCACTTGATTATAAAAACCTTGTTTCAAAAAACCAAACCAAAACACCCACACACAAACCCCCATAACAAAAAAAACCCCCATCAAACACTCACACCCTTCTTCTATCTTAGTGGAGGTTTGCTCATTTCACAATATATTTGAAAACTCTCTCTGACATGCGTAAAAGCATCAAGACACTTTAAGAGGAGCTTCCATAGGATTGCCAGAGAAAACAGTCTGCTCCATGTTTCAAGAGAAGCCCGACTTGCACGTGAACTACCATCTTCATTCTGGTATTTACAGACAGATCAGCTGTGAGAACTGACTCTTTAAAACATCATGTCCTGATGTAAGAGAGTCATTCAGTAACTTCCCTATTCAACGCCACTGGATGACAAACATACACACACACACAACACCCCCAATTCTAGGACTGCAAGAATCAAGGCTGAATGTTGAGATCCAAGTATCAAGCAAAGTTATTTTTATAGTGCAAACTATTACCACATAACAAGGTCTACACGCTAAATTATATTCTATAATACTAGCATAACCCACTTCAAATCATGTCAGAAGCACAACGTGAACTCGAACTTGCACATGCTTACAACAGCTCTTAAAACCTAAAAATGCAAACACTTAGAAAGATATTGCCTTGGAAATACCGAGATTTGTCTTTTAAACATTATGACAGGCATATATAGATGTTAAACAAGGCTTTATGGAAAAATATTTCCAGTACACCCTTGCTTTCCAGGCAAACAACATTTTTAACTCTGCAGAGACTCCACCTGCGATGAAGTTTACCCTCTTGTACATCCAATCTTTATCTTCCAAGACAGTCAGGTAAAACATTAGTCAGGATGCAAGTATAAAACCATCATAAATCACATCAGATGAGGACCCAGTCAAGCCAAACGTTTTGAACAAACTATTTAAGTAAAATACCTTTGTTTTTAAATTCCATAGAATTGACCACCTGCAGATGTCTTACACAAGCATTAACATAAAGCACACCTATTAAATGAAGACATACCAGGACTGTATTAGGAGCCTTACACTGGAAACACTTTGCAATTTATAAATAGTTAGCTGGGAATCAATGAACGTCAAGCATAGCAAGCTCATCCCATATGCCTCTAACTATCTGCCTGTTTTCCTGTTCTTTTAACATCTTTCTCACGTCCTTCTGTTCTCTCCTGGATTTCAACACCTGACACATTGATATTCTAGGCACATACCGTATTCTAGAAGCAGACCAGACCAAACTGCCTAATAACAAGGGGTCTTATGTCATCTATAGCACTACGCATACACTCAAGAGCACTCAGGCCCTTTCGGTCACAGGACGCTGACTGCCAACGCCTGCCAATTGCCTACCCTAACCCACAGATTCTGGCTTCCCTTTCCACACCCCCCACCAATTCCTAATACACAAGCCTGGCTTTCCATACCTATGCCTGCATTTTTTGCCCCTGAGATTTCAATTGGCTGCAAACTTTATTGGTAACAATTTTATGACCTCTTCCAGGTCACTAATGAAATGTTAAATAACATGGTTGAGTACCAATGGCAGCAAATCCTCTATAGCAAGGTGTACATTGGATGGTCATTCCACATTTGTAATTGTATTAAAGTCTATTAATTAGCCAGTTTTTCAGTTCCTTTCATATGAGCCATACTGATTTTTCCATCACTGACATTTCCTAAACACCAAACAAAATCCAACCTCTCATTTTAAAACAAGACTGACCTCTGCATGCATCTGTTTAAACTCCATCACATCCAAAATGGCCATGGTAATATATTCAGGTCATTTTAAGTCATCTAAACCACTAACCCTGAGTGGATGGAGCCTTCTGTTCAAATGGTGTTTATGACCTAATAGCAATAAGGAAATAAAAACTAACATAGAAATGCTTGTCCTTCATATCCCTGCAACAACCGCCACCTAATGTTTTTCCAGTTTCAGTAACTGAGGAATTAGTGAAAAGGAAATTAGAAAATAAGGTTGAGAATATACCTGGTGAGAGCAGACTAAGGCATACAGTAAGCCTGCAGCAGCATTCTTTTCTTCTAATCAGTCAGTTTCAAGGACTCAGGTATCCTTTACACTATTTTATTCCCCCCTTCTAGCCCATGAAGTCAGAAGCCAGTTATGGAGGAAATATTTTTCTATTAAGGTATTTCTCCTGACAAGGCAAGGTCTACAACTGGAGACAGGAAAAAAATAGGGGGTGGTTCAGCTAAGCTTCCAGAAACACACTTCTTCAAATGTGTCTTCTACCAATCTTAACTTGCTTGTATCCTCTTAAACCACCAGACCATCTGTAAGGCTGTATCTAACAGTCATAGTAAGAAAAATTCATGTACTGGTCAAGAATAAAACAGAAAGGTTTTTCTTAATATGTACTTCCTTGCTAGCCTAGTGCCTTGAACATACACAGGTACAGTATTCTCAGTGAATATTAACATTTTAAGCACCTGTCCGACAAAAGATGACAGCTTTCTTTACAGCACTGCACCATAAACTGCAGCAGCTGAGAAGCTGACTTATGAGCAGCCCAGACATCTGTGCAGCACAGATAGGGCTGCCACTGCTAGCCTCGCCAGCCAGCCCCAAAATAAGCTGTAACCCCTAGGCTGTGTGTACTAAACTGGTAGGACACTTTCCAGCTCAGCTTGGTGGCCTCGGGCCCCTAGCGCAAAAGATTACGAGAACATTGGCTTGCTCACCCAGAGGAAATGAAAGGCAATGAGGAGGGCAGCTTGGCAAAGCACAGCATGACCACATACAACGTGTCACTCCACCTGTTCCTAGTGCACAGGCTGCGGCATTTTTGGCCACGGGAGCATGAATAAACAAGCGGTAGAAAAAAAAAAAAAAGCAACTCACTGTTAGAAACGGGTGACCTTCTTACAAAACATTAAGAACTCCAACACCTCACTTCATTACACCACCACCCCCAGCATCTTTCTACCTCTAGAGCAGCTGGCAAGGGGAAGCTACAGAGGCCATCCACGGTCCACCTTCTTGTGACGACACCTAGTACGCCCAAGCTGGAAAAAAGATCCTGTAGGTAAGCCTACATGCAAAGCACAAATTTCTTCATTTATTCTCACATTAGGTCAGCTGTAAGTGGAGCTGAGTCTCATTCAGCTATTATGCAGCAGCTGTTCCTCAAGCCATGAATTATCATCTGAAAGCTGCGGCAGTAAAAGGAGAGATAAGAAAAGCAGGGAACTATGACAACTGAGAGAGGAAGGGAAGGGGGGGGGAGAAGAAGAGATGATTACAAATGTTCTGGAAATCTCTATGAAGCATAATGTTGCCCAAATCTAGTATGCACAGCACAAGGGAGAGCTAAAAAAAAAAATCAAGATCTGTTTCAAAAAATTAAAGAGTAAGACAGGAGGAAGAGTTTGAAAATAACTGGGAGAACAGACTTGCAGTGCAGGATTTCTGTGTGATTTGGTACCAGTTCACAAGAGAAATTAAAGCTCAGTGGTAAAGAATATATAAAACTTCAGAAGAGACCAGGAATAAATGTTACTGCTTATATAAACCTGTTCCTCAAAAGTAAATCTTAACTGTACTAAAAACACCACATCACCTAGAAAGCTTTGTTTAATTCCCACAACTAGTAATACTTCTAAGACCCAACATCTTATCTACAAAAGCAGGCACAACCAGCAATAAAAACGTATATGGAAGTTTGTGATGTCTGTGTGCACATCTGTGTGCACATGCATGTATCCAAATATACATTTATGACAAATCTGAAGAGGACCTCTGAGTAGACACACTTAATGAAACCAGTTTCTTCTTGTATGAATAGTCCATTAAAGATCTATGTAGCAGGAGAAAGCCTGTGAAGTCAGTTTTTAGGCCTTTCTATGAGACAGATGCTGATAATCAGTGTGATTTAGTTTCTCAGTAACTTGCAATTACAAAAAAAAAAGAAATGGCAGATTTTGGTCTTACAAATTCAGGTGATGTCTGCAACAGTATAAGCTAGTCCTGTTTGCAAGACTACGATCCCCATTACATGTCAATAACTGCAAGTCATGGGAGTGGCTGATCACTTGAGTGGCCGCACTTTTTTTAAAATCACAGTAGTAAATTGTGGTTTTGGGAAGCTACTCCTTCATCTCACAGCTTCTGCTACTTCAGACCCTGTTGGGCACCTATCCTTCCACCAGCCCCATTCAACACCGTCCCAACAGAGCAGCATGGAGAACGCAAGCCTTCCTGAGCTCCAGTGTAGAGGATGTCTATCATGCCTTGAAGTACTAGGTAAAATTCACAAGCAGATACCCACCTTCTCCTCCATAATTCATAGATAAATGTCATACTTCCAAGCAAAGTTACTGTAATGGAATCTGCAAACTGTTTCGCATCTTAAAGTATAAACATACATTATGGCTCCATCATTTTCATACATCTACAGTTTCTTCCTGACTTTTCTTTTTTTCCCCAATAGTAAGTTAGAAAGACACAAGTTAGGAAAAAGCCTTAACAAAAGAACAACGCAAAAATGACTCTGCACAAACACTGGACCAACACTTCATGCTAACTGAAATTATCGAGACCACTGAAAATGAAGACTGACCTCAAGCCGATCACACATAGTCACGGCAGAAATCAAAATGACAGGACAGCAACAATGACAGTCAGTTAAGACTACCAAACAGGCTGGCCAGCTAGCCTGGCCAGGGTCTGAAAGCAGATCCTGAACATAAACATTCAGAATCGAACCACCTCTGTGCAAGGTTTTACAAACCGCTGTTTGCCAAGGGCTGAACTCAGTAGTGACACACTGACTTTCTTAAGGCTCAGAATAAACCAGTTCCTAAGGAAGAGGGAGTTGGTATATTCAGGAAACTTGCAACTAGGTTTCAAACATTAGGAAGGGAGATGCGTCCTTTCGGAATACAGCTAAACTGTGAACATCTCCATATTCTTACCTAAAAACACAGGAAGGATGGCTTTCCATAACTGATTTCAGATGCCTTCTGTCTAGATACACGTTCTGCCAATATTTCGCAACTAATTTGTGAAGTATCAGCTTAGTTTCAAAAGCCATGCTGTATGGAGTGAAGAGAAGAGGCCTATATAATAAAGCAAAAATCTTAATTTATATAATGAAATGTTTGGGGGGAAAAAGAAAAAAAAAAAAAAAAACAAACCTCAGAAAACCAACTTCTCTGGGTCCAAAATAGGTAGTGTTACCTGCAGTCCAGCTCTCCATTTGCAAAGCAGGGAAATAGTAGTTAAACACCAGTTTAAGTCACTACCATCAAATCAAAGTTATCACAGACACATAGTAAGATTGCTGAGACAGACACACCCAGAGCATGTCAGAGAGCAAGAACTGGGAGCGGGGGGAAGGAGTCATCTTACTGCAACAGATTTTGTACTACATGAGGTTATCATCTGCCCTCTTAAAATAGCCTGCTGGCTGTTTTATTACACTACCACGTGCTCTAACCACAACTTAAATGCTGTCACATGCTCACGTTTCATCTGGAACAAATGCATACAGCCAAGCGATCAGATGATGCACAGATTCAGCATCAATGGAGAACAAACTACAGACAAAGCACGAGCCACAAAAACAGCCCCACTGACCTCAAACACACTATTTCACCTCCTGCTTATCAGCGTGCTTAAGAGTCTCATTTTGTTGTGTGCACATATTAACAGAAGAAACAGGAAAATGCTTGTAGCATTAAATATGTATTAGTAGCTGGAGGAGGGGAATTGGTATTTTGAGATTTCTGCCATGGGTCAGAATTTGACTAAGCATGATTAGACATGTGGAAAAAAGTGGGAGGGGGAAGATAACACAGAAACGCAAGAAAGAAAAAAAAAAAAAAGGAGTGGTAAGAAGGGATTTATCAGACGTCTCAATTGCTTCCTGAATATACTGTAGGAAGTGCCAAAAATTAAGAATAAAGGCTTACTGAACTTCCATACAGCCTGTTGAAGCTTTCATTTAGAATCATCAACTGGCAAAAAGTAATTCCAAAATAGTTAGCAGAAATGAACAAGCCCCCAGAAACCAAGATTACGGGTTTCAGTTAGATCAGAGTGAATTCATTTCAATGCTTCCATTTTAAAAATTCACTGAAGAGCACAAAACTGCATGCACGCCCCCTGAGCTACAGCTCCTCCCAAGCTAACCCTTCTCAATTCATAGCTTAACATTTTGATTTCAGCCAGTACAAATACTGTTACAAAAGAGCCTAGGGCTGGATCTCTCCCAGGCACCTGCAATAAAGTCATCCAGGATCCTCCACCATTTATGAAAACAATTTTGAAAGAGCAGGCACAGGACTTTCTCCAGGAAGCAGGGACGAGCCTCACCACCACCTGCTCTGGTGACCGACCACTCCTGCTGTTGCAGGGCTGGTGGAGCTGCCTAGGCAGCAGTGGGGCAGCCAGAGGGCCCAGCATCTTCAGGCGAGGAGGACAGAAAACTGAAGCCAGTTTAATGCAACAGCCTGTATCTTGAGGGCATTCAGCAGCTCCCAGGTCAGCAGCAGAGTCATCCCTATTAAAAGTGAGGCAGACACCTAGGGGCAAGACACATGGCACAGCTCTAGGTAAACCATTCCTGCTCAGGATTCACAAGCCCACAGATCAGGGCAAGCTTTCAGTAGGGAAATCTCTCACGCCACCTCATACTCCTTTCACTCAGGAGGTCATTAAACCCCCACAGCAATTCAGTTCTGGCAGCTGAACTGGCAGAAAATTAATCTAACAAGAAGCAGGAAGTTTGCTTCAAGTTTCACAAGCTAAACCAGTTCAGTACTGGATGCAATTAGCACCTGCACCAATGTGTGGGAGAGAAACATCTTGTCTGTCAAGGGAGAAAGATTCACTTGAGGTGCTGGGAAACATCACAGTTGTTCAGATATTTTCCAACAGGGAAGGGAAAAAAAAAAAGAAAAAAAAACTTCACACAACTTAGCTACAATTTGCCCCCACCCCCATCATCCAGCATCATGCTGATGTTCAGTGGCAAGTTTCTGTAAGAAATTCAAACTTGCAGTTTATGGGAATATCTATAAAAATTTCCACATTCCAAATACTAAGAAAAGATGGCCTCTAGCAGGTTACAAGCAACAACAAAAATGAAATCCACCCCAATTTTGCTTATTCATAGTCATGCCTGGGGACACAATCTGAAAGAAATAAAAAGGCAAATTTTCCAAGAAACTAGCTATTGCAAGAATTTTATAGTTCTGATTCATCAACTGATAGGCTATATGATAGGCTTGGGTAGCCAAGCTGGCAAGGGCAGCTAGAGGTGTTACTATGAGCAGCCAGGCCCAACAGTCTATCTCAAGTCCTCCTTTTCTCCTAAATATTCTCATCTCCATGGTCCAAGATTCTTCTAGCCTCATGCCATCACCTTCCCCACTGCAGATGCCTTAACTTCAATGCCCTCTCCAAAACACAACCGCTCACACTCCAGCCTTCACCAGACAGAGTCCTAAATCCAGCCTCTCACTTGCAACACACACTACCTCACCAGCACTGCCTGGGCCCTGATCTGGCATCCCGATCCAGAAGGCAGGTCCTGGGTTTCCACAGAAGACACTGAGCAGAGCAAGCTTCAGCTACCATATGATCGATGGTACCCATATGGAGACATCCTATCCCTATCACCTCCATGCAGCCAGCCAATGCCGAGGAGTCCATGCCTGTGGTAGGTGATGCCCTGCAAGGTCAGGAATGAGTCCACAGGCACCAGAGCTTGGGACCTTCTGATGAAAACTCAGGTATGCTACCGTGTGATTTTACAAGTTATAATAGTTCAGTGATTGGCAAAGATTTTTTCAGTGTAAGCTCTTTTGCTAATGTAACTGCTGCTCATGCAGCAGAACCCAGGAGTTAAAGCTGCTCCTCTTGACAACAAGAATTTCTAGCAGAGGGCCATATACTACTCCATGCAGCATCTAGGGATGCCATCTGTGGAATCAGGACAAGCACTTAAGAAAAATCAATGACAGCCTATCCAGTCCCAAAACCTGCATCTAAGAGTTGCCAATAAGGAAGAATATAGAAAGACAAATATTACATAGTAATACTCAACCAAAATGTTCTTCCAAAGTTTGTGTCTCGGGGACTATCTGCATTTGAAAGCCTTAAATAGATTTTTTTAGATTTCTCTAGTCACTTCTGTAATCCATGTAATTTCAACTTCTACAAAAACCCACAGAAATTATTTGCACAGCTCAGTTACAGTGTGAAGAATCACTTCCTTTCATTTGTTATGACCTTGCCAATTGCTTGCTTTTCCTGAGCAGCCTGTGCAAGGAGAAACAGAAAACAACCTTCCCACCTTCTCCATGCCCCCCATTACTGAGACCCTATCGACCTCAGATACTCATCTCTTCTGTCGACAGAAGAGTCAATACATTTATCTGCAACTCACATGAACTCCATTCCTTCTTTTTTTTGTAGTAACTTCTGTTAAGTCTTGAAGTAGCAGACTACTCCATTTCCTTTAAATACAGCACTTCTCCTGGGCATTGCTATAAATATAATTCATCTCGATGCTACAACTTGCAGAGTAGTCAGAGAGCGACAGAGCACAATATCTTTGTGGTTTGCCAGGACTACACGATACCTGTCAGTTCAGAGAACTCAGATACTAAATTGAAATTTTAACTATAACATGCAACATAGTACTTGGCACAGCCTCAGTAGCAGAGGAATGGAAGGCAGCAAACACGAGCCAAGCATTTAAAGATCAAGGAAGGAAAGAAGGGAAGAGATCTAGAGAACTACAGATCAGTAAAGCAAATGCCTAAGCCTGGTAAATTGATAAAAGCTATAATAAAGAACAGAATTGGTGGGGTTTGAATAAATATGGAAATAGAAAAGAATTAGCATTGCTTTGGTAGAAGGAAGTAATCTTTCCAAAATGTATCTATGCTCCTTGAAGCAATTCGCCATAAACATAAGGTTGTCCAGTTAACACACCATATCCGAATATCCTTTGAAAAGACACCTCATCAAGGGTTGTTTTTGTTTTAAACAAAGGTAGTATGAGCTAGGAGACTCCTCTTGAAGATTCAGAAGTGCTCAAGAAGTAAGAAACAACAGCTGTATACAAACTATTGGTTTTCACTATGAAGGGAGTATCAAAAGCGTCCCACAGGGATCTGACTTAGGACCCACACTACTCAACATAACGTACACATCATTTCACAAAAGGCATGAAGAGTGAACTTTCTTTGTTGGGGATACAAAACTATTCAAGGTAGTCAAAACTTGAACTCATAGCAAACAGCTACCACACGATCTAGTGGATGACCAAATGTTAAAGCAGCAGGTGAAATCTAGTGCTAACAAATGCAAAAACTACCCTCAATCAAAATAAAAAACCCAAACCTCTTCATTATACTTGCATTAAAATGAGTTCTAAATTAGCTATTCCCACTGACAAATAAAAGACGATAGTCAGCTAACAACTTCAGATCAAGGATCAGCCAAGTCATGAAGTCCAAGAGAAATAATACTGGAAAATTAGAAAAGATAGAGGCAACAAACAGATGGCTTTTATTATTTCCATAGTATCTCTGTAACTTAAACACAGCTCTGGTCCACCAGGATACTATAAAACAAGAAAGGGTACAGAGATGTATGCAAATCATTGCATTAATTTACTTGGTTTAAACAGCATAGGAGGAAAAAGTAAATAAACTAAAAGCTTTCATCTTGGAAAGAGAATATGGGATGTAGCAAAGTATACTATTGCCGTATGAAGTCACATATAAGATGGAGAAGATCCATAACAAGAAGAAAGTCACCCATTGATACCAGCTGCAGCAGCTGAACAAACAAAAGGAAGTTTTTATAAAAAGCATAATTTAACCCTGGAACTTATTGCCATAGGATGCTGTGAAGGTAAAAAGCTCAAAATAGCTTTGGAAAGCTATTTAAAAAAAAAAAAGCCATGGAAGGAGAATGTGCTGGTTTTGGCTGTGAAAGAGTTAATTTTCTTCATAGTAGCTGGTGTGGGGCTATGTCTTGGATTTGTGCTGGAAACAGTGTTGATAATGCAGGGATATTTTCCTTACTGCTGAGCAGTGCTTACAGAGAGTCAAGGCCTTTTCTGCTTCTCACACCACCCCACCAGCGAGGAGGTTGGGGGTGCACAAGAAGCTGGGAGGGGACACAGCCGGGACAGCTGACCCCAACTCACCAAAGGGATATTCCAGACCATATGGCATCATGCTCAGCATATAAAGCTGGGGGAAGAAGAAGGAAGGGGGGATGTTTGGAGTGATGGTGTTTTGTCTTCCCAAGTAACTGTTAACGCGTGATGGAGCCCTGCTTTCCTGGAGATGGCTGAACACCTGCCTGCCAATGGGAAGTAATGAATGAATTCCTTATTTTGCTGTGCTTGCATGAGTGGCTTTTGCTTTACCTATTACACTGTCTTTATCTCAACTCATGAGTTTTCTCACTTTTACCCTTCCGATTCTCTCCCCCATCCCACCGGGGGGGAGTGCGCAAGTGGCTGTGTGGGGCTTAGTTGCTGGCTGGGGTTAAACCACGACAGAGGTCCACTGAGCTGTTAAACACACAGTGATACAGATACCATCCCTGACTCCTCAAGAAGCTCCTCAGCTAGGGACTGTCAGAAGCTGGAAAGATTTAACAGAAGGTGTCATGCAGTATTTTCACTGGGTTTTTTACACCTTTTCTCCCAGGCATCTATTACAGACCCTTATCTCACAGGTAACATGGTAAACAGACCTTTGATCTGAACTTGCATAGTCATCCTTAGGTCATTAAAGGCAGTAAAACTACTCCTACATTTCTAATCTCCAAAGCCAAGTTAGGCAAAATAAGTTTGTTATGCTAACGTAGTCACTACAGAAAACCCCTCAGTAAAACACTGCTTGAGCAACAATAATTAGCCTTTATTCCTTAAATTCTCAAAATCATGCATAAGACTTCATTTTACAACTAATACAGGATTTAAAAGCTGAGTTAAGCAATTGAAGAGTCATATTGAAAGATGCAGAAATATTATCATGACAGAACTTACCTGCCAGAAATTTGAGAAAACATTTTACCTAGGTCAGTGCAACTGCACCCTGTTACCCAAAGGGGCAATGCTGACTCAGCGCCTCCCACAGATGCACCCCACATGCCTCCCCAGTGTGGGATATGACCACAGGGTAATCAAGGGGTGAGTCAGTTCAGCTACAGAAAGCTATTCAGCCTTAGTTTTCCTTAAGATCAACTCACTGAAACAACTCGCTCTGCAACTGCACAGTGTGTAGATCTGACACCAGGGAAGTGGCAGGACTGTGTCTAAGACTGTGGACTATCGGGGTTTCCCTTCACAAGGGCAGCCCACAGCTACAGCAGATGATGTGCAACAAACTGTATTCACCACGAAGAGATGCAAACATGTCAATGCCAATATCACTAAATGCACCACTTAAACACTGACATGAACTTTGTACCACTTCAAAATTAGCTAGTAATTATGTCTAGGTTTAAATGATAGCAAGGAGACAAGCAAGAAGAAACAGCTCCATATATCACTATACCAATATGTTAAACTTATGGCACGGAACAGCGATGGTAGCATTTTGTTATAAAAATTTCATGTGGTATATTAACATGTGAGGTTTCTTCCTCCGCTTAATCTTTGCTGTTTAAATAGCACAAAAATCAGCCTCAGTCTGGAAGAACAAGTTATGGATTATTATACTGACCCATATTCACAGTTGATACTAATGGGACTTCTGCAGGAGGCTCACATTTTCTCAGACGCATCAAAGTTAAGTGTGCTGAGTTAAGGATAAGGCTTCAAGCATAACTGAAATCCCTACAGGGAAGCACTTAAAACTGAAACTGTCATTTACGTAACACTTTAAGAAGAAAGCATACCAATCGAATCACATGGAGCTACAGCATCCTCAGAAACACAATTCATCATAGACATCACTGTAAAGGCATAAATGGCTATGACACTGGCATTTAGCACGAGTCTCGGAACAAGCCAAAGTCAAAGCACATATAAACCCTTTTCACATTGTGATCTCCATTACAACACCCCACCCCCCACCCCAAAAAAATGTGAAACTCCTGCTGAGGTCACGGATGTGACTGACACCAGTCTTAAGAACTCAACCTTTTAGCTGTGAGGTCAGAGCGGATATTCTGTTATTACCACAGTCACACTGCACTGGAAACATAACTTCTACAAGAGATGAAGTCTGCAAAATATACTGCTATATTAACATAGAAAATGTCAATGCAGCGCAAAAGTTTCCAACTGAATAAAAGAAATAGAAAAATAAGAGGTCATGCATTAAAAGCAGTAACTAGGGCAGTGATCGTAAAGATCCAGCCTCAGAGGAGCTAAATACACACAAAAAAACACTAAGGTGCTCTGCACATGGCAAAAGCAGGCATCGCATCAAGCAATGCCACAGGTAATGCCCTCTCATTTCCCTTCTTGAAAAGCAAAGACACATAATGGCTACTTATACCTAACAGCCGCAAAAGAGGTGAAAGCTTTCCTGTGTGTCTAACCACACCCAGAAATACAGCGTATGACCTAAAGATAAGAGGTTACCAGATACGGCGCTCTATCATGCATTTAAAAACCTAGTGCAGCTAGGTTTAAACTGATCAAATAAAAGCAAAGGCTTCTCCCTTGCATGAGAACGGGGAAACAGTGAAAGTGCTCTGAAGCCACCAAGGTGTCACTGTTTGTGCACTGTGTGGTTGCTCTTGGAGCAGGGATCAACTGCCACAGTTTTTAATCCAGACGAGGACTGCAACAATGCAGACCAACATGACACAGAAAGCAATTACAGCAAGACTTTGTTCTCAGCAAATACAATAGCTAAAGCTATCAATACCTGTTCAGAAGCACAAGAGCTTCCATGTGCCATACCAGGTTTGTTCCCTGTATCTGGAACTGTGATAATAACGCTCATTTTCTGTACTGCATCTTTTGCATCTCTGGCTAATTCAAATCTCTCCTGGAAGGTCCTGGAAAGTGTATCCTCCTCTTTCCCAATCAACAAATGTTTGCAAACTCTGACTGCTTTCCAAAGTCCTGCTGTTTCCTCTCATATGAAAAACAAGTGATACCAGATGCTGCAAGCAGGAAGAAATGAAATCAAGAGAAAGTATAATGGAGTAAAATGTGCCGTTCTAGAAGCAGGTTGAAAAGTTAAGCAAATCTTTCCAATAGGATGCTCCGGAAGCATTTAGAAAACAAAGATGTGGTTCCAACAAAGCAGAATTGCTTAAAAATCTCCAGCATCGTCCTCTCAAAAAGCTGGTGCTGCAAGTGTGTTATCTTTATGGAAGACAACATCAAGAAGGTGACTTGTGTTCCAAAATAAATAAATAAATAAATAAATAAATAAATAAATTTAAGTTGTTCTACAGGTGAGAAACCCTTTCAGATACATTGCAAGAAACATAATGCAAAGCTAACAAACAGCAAGTTAGGACAATGTCAGAGTTTTCCAACAGATCACAGCTCCTAGCAAACAATTCCAAGTGAATATACTTTTTTAATCTTTGAGAATTAACAACAATAGC
This sequence comes from Fregata magnificens, assembly GCA_013389945.1. Lineage (NCBI taxonomy): Eukaryota > Metazoa > Chordata > Aves > Suliformes > Fregatidae > Fregata > Fregata magnificens. Next base: position 69,231 of record WAAD01014729.1, read on the forward strand.
TCTGAAAGCAAACATACAGGTTTTAGACAAATCTGACCCATAAAACAACTATTAAAAAGCACTTCTCAATTAAGAACAGACTGAAAACACTTATTTTGTACAATCAGTCTGTCAAGCCAAATTTGTTTTACACAAGCCTTTGCAACGTTTCTAGAATAGCCCGCCTTATTTTGTACAAAGATTGGCATGTTGCCCAATACCACACACCCGATAAAGCAATACATGACAGTACATACTCCTTGTATTTAGCGTCCTGCAACATAATTAGTTTTAGGGTACCCAGACAATAAATTCAGCTATGAAGATTGTTCTTAAAGCACGCGGCAATATCTTCAATACCTGTTACCAGCCGTAAAAGCGGTTCCTTCCACACAGACATTCAGACCATAATCTCAAACTTCACACCATCTTTTAAAATGGAGTTCGTACAACATGCTTCAAATAAAGCCATGATGTAATGCCTGGATTGTACCAAAGCAGTGCAAGTTCTGCTTCATGGCAACTCGCCACCCTAAAACTCCATGATCCTAGAACTTCCCAAACAATTTAACCTACACAGTCCTATGTAAAGCTGTTGTGGCTTCCAACGCAAGATTGTCTCCTTCCCAGTGCCATCCTGCTGCCCCAGCTATAGGCCAAGGTATTCTGTCCAAATCTGTTTCAAGCCAAGAGAACAGGTGAGCAGCTGTGCTCTCTGCAAGCTGCTCAAGCAAGAAGTTCTGTCAAACAAGCCACAGCTCACCACCTCAAAAGACAGGCTGCATCTGCATGAACTCCCTTGGAGAGATTGTTTTAAAAAGGCAGGAAAACAAAGGAGAGCATTTCATGTTGTGAGGGGAATTTCATGTCCTTCTAACTTGCACGAAGGGCACCTGAGGCTTCCTCTTTAGGGCTACAAAGCCTCCATATTCTACAGAAGCAAAAGAAAGGTACAAAGATTAAAAACTTGTCTTAATATTAAAATCAGGACTATTTGAAACAAACCTCAGTGTACCTCACTTCAAGCATTGCCACAGTTACCTGAGGGTAGACACTGCTGTGAAAATATAATTATTTCACTTGGGTAGTTTATCTAGTGAAACTACTAGTATTCAGTAGGCAGTGAGGACACTCCTTGATGAGACCTGCCTTAACTACTACCAAGAACAGATCCAAACTTCAGAGCAATCACCAGCAGCAATTAGATGGAATTCAATGCAGCTTCAGGACTTTCAGTAGCGAAGCAAAACCACCAAGACCCTATTTGAAGGGCCGAGCAGTACAACGTCACCCCAACAGTTCAAGTATCTTCAAGAGACACTAGGAGATGTCTGACAAGCTTTACTGCAGATCAGCAGTCTGCAGCACCAGGACCTGGTAGCCCTCTCAATGCTACCACTTTCCATTATCAGATCTTTTATTTCCTCTTAAGCTTTCCTAAACTTCAAACATTTGGACTAGTATTTTTCATGTAGAGCATGTGCCTCATGCTTCACTATCATTATCAGTATTTTGTACAGAACTTCCCTATGCTGTCATTACCAGAAATGACACTGAGAAAACAATATTTGCCACAATTCATCTTTGCGAAATCCAAACCTTGAAACAATTAGCTCCCTTTGCTTCGGAGCAGAATTTCTAAAGGCTCTCTACCCTATCAAAATTTCTTTCCAAAATGTACCAGAAATTGTCCCCTAGAAAAAAAAAGCTGGTCAAAATTGGGTGGATTTTGGCTTTGTTTTGTTCATTTCTGCTTTAAACTAGTCTATACACGTTTAGGACAGACAGAGCGTGTCACAGATTCACAGAGGAGTCCACTTGCAAGGCACAGAGCAGAACACTTCCTGGAGGTCTCAACACAGTTTGGACGCTAACGCCAAAAGAGGGAGCCTGCAAGAGAAAGCAACTGCCCAATTCAAATTATGTGAAGCAAAAGCTAGATCCAGAACTGAGGAGCTGGGGGTGGAAGAATGACATCACCAAGGCTAAGTTTCACCTAATTTTAGGAAACTGTTTTTCAGATGTCTGGGTCCATGTTGTCTCCTTTTGTATCCCCAGAGGGACACGCATCCCATCCACCATAGGTCATCCTCTGGAGAGGTTTCTGTTGTTGACTATAAAAGGAAGCCTCCATAACTAACTTTAGCTGTGGTCCAGGACACAGAGCCGAAAGCAAGGGAAGGGAAGGAGAGTGTTACAGAGAACTGCAGCCTTTGGAAATCCCACTCCTCCTTAACCACACTCTCAGCTGCAAAGTTGCACCCTCCCTTTTCTACCAGTTTTTGAGCCCATCACCCCCTTCACTGTAACAAACTCAACGGGCTAAAGACTAAGGCAATCCATTTTTTTGCTGGGGTAGTTCTCTGCTGCTTCAGAGGCCTGACCAGCACCAGAGCTGGTCTACAGTAAGTAGCAGGAACAGACAGAAAAACACCTTTCTCTTTGAGCAGAGATGGCACTGACTTACTTGTCTCGGAGACCTCAGAAATCAGGGCTAGACAGCTGATGCTAGGCTAGGAATGACAGGAGAGAGGAAACAGGGAGGCAAATCACTTGTGAGAATGTGCAGAAAGGAAGATCAGAACTCAAAACCCAAGTGTGAAAACAAAGCCAACAAGAAAGGGAGAATGGGAGAGGAGAAACAGAAACAGTTGTCGAAAGCTTGGTGTACAAGCCAAGTCATGTCATCCCTCTGTTAGCAACAAATACTTAGAAAACGCAGCAGTTGAGAACGTGCCCATCTCTTCCTAGCCTGGCACAAAGAAGAAACATGAGCTTACCACCAGCAGCAGATATGCTGACAGTTCAGGTGCAGAGGCTGAGCAGAAGAGACAGCTGTTCTGCTCCTACACATCAGCATGCTGCCACAGGGAGCTTCTCACACCCCTTTTTTTAAATATAGGATCACCTAAAGATGACCTGCATATTCACTGTACAATAATCAACTATTACCATTTCCCTCAAGATCTCTCTCCCCATTCAGTACATAGGGCAAGGCTGGTCAAAGGATCAATTTGGAAGCCTGAAAAAAGGATTTGCCTGTAAGGGCATTTTCCCAAGCCCCATATCTCTCCCATATAGGACGTCCTCCTACCCACTACATTCTATACATTACTCAGGCAAATCATTTCACTTACCTGGACTAAAAGCAACATCAGAAAATGGGTCCCAGTTTGCAATTTAGCTCCAAAATGAATTAAGTTTGCAAAACAAGGAGGCTGGTGCAGCGGTGGGCAGTGCTAAACTAGTATTGCCACTGAGCCAGAAGCTCACAAACCCTATTCCTTTAGATGCCCACGTCATTTACTGCAGAAATCAGGAGGCACGGTAAGAAGCCAGCAAACTGCGAGCCTCATGGTGAAGCCAGCTGACAGCTACAGCAGAGAAAATAATTCCCTCTATCTGCCACAACATTGCTATTTCACTACAAAGAAGTCATCTCGTTTCATCTGAGTTGATCCACTGCTTGTCTCCTCAGTTGCTCAGAAACCAAGGCCTTCAGTTAAACAAGAGTTTAAATGAATTTGAGGCAGCACTGCAACTATCCCCCCACTTTGTGCCAGCCCCAGCTCCCTCCTGACCCCCACAGTGAGCCAATTCAGTGGGAAAGAGCAGGTTAGTTAAGGTTACTTCTACCAGCCCATCTCCCTGTACCACCTCGGAGTCTGCCAACCACCCGTGCTAGAAAAGGGAAGGGCACAGAATATGCAAGCAATAGCATGGAGTCGCTGCTGCTGCTGCACTGCCACAATGGGTTTAAGCTACCCTAGGACCACAGCCTGGCTTCAGTCTGCTCTGCAGCACGTTTAGCACTCACAGCTGCAACTGAAGTCCACAGGAGCTGTGTCAAACTACAGACACTTTAGCCTGCAGCTCAAGCACTGTGAAACAGGGATAATACTGCTCCTTCATAAGCAGTCTTAAAACCAAACAAAAAAAAGTTTGTAAATATCTGACACTATTGTGGAAAGCACCACAGAACATCCATGCAGAAGCTACTAATTCTGCCTCCACACTAAGACTTATATCGTATCCAAGAAAAGTCTGAGACCATCCAATGAACAAAGGAAGAGCACTGAACAGCCTTCCAGCTGAAAACAGGCAAGGTTCCTACAGAAAACTGAACAATTACCTATTATCACAATACACATACAGAGTGGGCCCAATAAAGCTTTTTGGTTTCAGCGTAACAATTTTTCTTTGGTCTAAGCCTTAGTAGCATCCACAACAAAAAATGGATTTGAGGAAAGCATGGTGCACAAAAGTCCTGACATGTTTTTACAATACAGACAAAGATAAGTACCCCACTTACCTGCTTATCAGCTAAACTAACAGAAAAACTGATTTATTTACATCTGTGCAAAACAAGCCCAAACTACACACTCTAGACTGTGTCAACTAGGAAAAACAAACTCCAGCATTTTAAGTTACAATATTCTCTCTACCTCAAAGAGTACTTCCCTGAGATGCAAGATTTTTGGACTGCTCTAAAGGCACATCTACATTTTCTTCTGCATTTGCTGACAACAGCTGTAACTAAAATTACAATCATTCACTTAATTCTGAATAATATACTGGCATTTGAAAATGAGATACTTCTAGCAAGCAATATTAACAAAAAAATAAGAGATAAGCCACCTTAATAAGCAAGTACAGGCAGGAAAGAAATCAACAAGCTGACAGGCATCTCTCAAAACTGCAGAGCCCTCCAAGCCAACTAATTAACTTAGGCCATAAATAATACCTAGATGCGGTCAATTTAACTATCAGCAGTTTACAATATCAAAGTCAGCTAATTACAACAACTTTGTATCTTAACAATGAAGAATTGCTCTTTCAGTTTAACTGCCAAGTACAGAAAATACTTTAGCTGTATTTATACATGAAAGTTACCTTTTGCAAAATGTTCATGTGACACCAGGGTAAAGAACTAGCCTAAAGCAAAGGGTGTGAAAATGCATTTTCTTGTAATTTACTTTAAGCTGCTCGTAAGTCTGTGGGGTGGATGGATTTAAATGGCCTATTCAAATAAAGATTAGATTAGTATAGATTAACATCCTGTTCCATATTTGTAGTTCATGCACTTTCCTAAACATTGGGTATCAATCTTTAGGAAGAAAAAGTGGGAGATTACCCTATCTCCACACACTTAAATGCTTTAACATACATAAGAAAAAAGAATTTGATCAAGTAACAGAAAATTACGAACTATGTCATGATTTCTGCACTGAGGCTGCTTTTAGACAAAACATGGTAATCAATTACAGTGTATATTTTGAAGGCACTCTATGTAGCTAATAAACATACAGAACATGCAAGAAAAAAATTTTTCAACATGTTTTGCATGGAAAAACAGTTAATTTAACAAATACGAAGAAGTACTTGTGCCTGCTGATTTAAAACAAACTGCTTCTAGGCACCTTCTACTAACAGATTTTAGAATTAGGAACTGTCTTTTTCTTAAACCTCATTTTTATTCATTAATTAAGTGAACAAGTGGGGGGGTGTGGGGTGTGATAAATTCCACCCCCTCTCCCAGTCTCTTTGCTTTGTAGTGACTGAATGAACTCAAAACATTTGAAGAATAGACTGATGCAGCTGAAAAGTAAGTAGAGGTCTATTTATTTTAGGTTGGGTTGCTGCTGCCAAAAGAGGAGGTCCCGGTCCCCTCCCTTCTCCACTGTGTCCTTTGTGCCACAGTCACTCAACTGATCCACTCTGATGCAGTTCAGGGGGTCAGTTACACTGGAAGAAAAAAAAAAAAATAAAAAAATCTAACCCACCAGAGACTGGCAGGGAAGCAATGAACAGTTAACTGGGAGTCTGGCAGTTCATCTAAAAATAAAGCAAGGTGTGTTTCTGCTCATATTTCATTCAAAATAAACATGAAACACAGCATAAACTCATCTAGATGAGGTAGAAATAATACTCAGGCAGTACATGCTTGCTGCCAGAGTTGTAAGGAAAGTCAAAGACTGAATTGGTGGATGCCTGGCTTGGGGTATTTCCATGCCAGCTTGCACTAATCTAAACCAGGGTGCTGCCACAGCCACTCCCTCCTGCTCCTCGACCAACCAAACCAACCCCCTCTTGACAGATGCTTGAGCAATTGCCCATCAATAGGATTCTCAAAAATAATTTCTTTTGTTTGAAAATTGGAGCAGGATTTCAAATTCGATCCAGATATCTGCTGAAATATGCAGTCCTGCTCCTAACAGGTGTCCCTAACTCCTCCCTTGCACCAACCCTGGCACTCAGACCTTGCACTGAGGCAATGTGGCTCACCATCTCATCTGCAGTGGGCTTGGGGGAAGCACAATTTTCTGTTGTTGATGGTGGAGTGGTTTTTCTTCCCTTCTTCTTCCTTTTTTTTTTTTTTTTTTTTTTTGAGAGGGTAGGGAAGGAAGAGGTTGGATTTTTGTGGATTTAGTCATCCAGCTGGCACACATGAGAACCAGCACAAGATGAAATGGCCATGGCAAGGAGGGCAGGGTAGAGCAAAGGTGGGAGCAGACCTCCTCTTTTGGCAGCAGCGACGAGTTAAATTGGCTCCCTTTGTTACACATAAATTCACCACCAGTTAATGATACACTGAAGCACCAATAATCCCACCATCAAGTATTTTTGTGCTATTTCAATTCAACTTCATTTTCCTGGCTTCAGAGGAAGCTGACTAAGGCACAGCTATACACAAAGCTGCTCAACACCCCTCGAAGCTCTGCTCTGCCATGCTCAGTGGCTCCCAGGCAGGTGGGCAAGGGGAAAGCATTTTAAACAGCACTCAAAACCTGCCCTGGGACATCCACACTCTCTGCTCTTAAAATTTTTCAGAGAGGAACTTGATGCAAGAAAGGAGTGTTAGTGCTTTCAGCATAGAGACCAGAGTCCTATTTAGGCAAATTGCGGCACACTAAGTCACCCTAAAAATTGAGGACTATTTAATTTGTTCCAATACTGCAAATGCCATTAAAAGAAAAAAGGCAGGCCCTCACACACACCCCTTCCGTTCATCTGCTGAGTGATCTGCATGAAGGAATCAAACCAGTTAAGGCACCTTTCTGGAGAGATGGGAGAAAAGAGGGGGAAAAAAGGGAGGGATAATTTAATTAAAGCTAGGGCAATGGTTTGTTTTTCAGCAGTACCAGCCTAAGAGGACAAGAGCTACTGCTTTTGGTGGCGCTTCCAGCTAATAATCCCCTAAAATCATCATGCAAAACAGCCTAGGGGTTCTTGTGAAGCAATAGTGGACATCACAGGGAGAAGACTTGATCAGGCAGGAATTTCACAAGATATTTAAGAAGTATATATTTGGAAAAAAACTATTAAGCATGTCATCACCACATTCTCACTAACCACCACTCATCCTCTCTCTGATAACCACTCTAATGCCCTCCTCCTTAAGGAAAACAAGTGAGGGGTAGGGTGTAGAAAATGAGACAGTGGGCGGCAGGGGAATAAAAATTTTATATATATATATATNTCTGTGAAGGAGTCCTTCACAAACAGGAAGTACACCACCTAGTAATGGTACATATTTGTTGTTGGGTTCCCCCCACCCCTTTTTCCTTTATTTCACCACCTAAGGCAGTTGCACTACTACATTAGCTTTCATAGGACTGGTGAAGCAAGTAGCGTTGAGAATTTGTATTGGAGCAGGGGCTTGGCTCAGTTTGTAATGTTTGTTTCTAAATCAGACTCAAAAGCAACTGCTACTTAATAGTTTCTAAGTATCTACTTCATTCAAAGAAGTGCAGCCAACTGCACGATGAAATAGAGCAACACTCTACACTGCACCGAATACACAACAGTAAAAAAACTGGAAGTTGTTTTACTTCAGCTGAAGTTTATGTGGAAGAAGGATTAATCAGAATTTCATCTGGTAAATATGAGCCTCTAGCCCCAGCCCTTCAGGAAGCACAGGGCACTCTGAGCACACCTCACCCTCTGCTCGCTGGCCCCAAAGGACAGGACAGTGCTAACCTGCCCGCTTCTCCCTGGGACACTGCAGCTCTCCGCACTAACCCATCCAGGCAAGTGAAAAGGGCAGTTGCTGGGCTGCCCAGACAGGCTCTCCCCAGTCCCCCTAGCAAAGGCTGCCAGTGGGGCAGAGCCACCTCAGGACACCACGCAGGCAGACTGCCCTGCACCAGAAGGGATACCCCTCTTCTTTCCAAGCCACCAGTGCTCAGGCTCGTGTATTTGCACTTGGCCCACCAGATGGCACTGACACAAAGACTTTGCTCCCTCTTTTTTCCTCTCTCCCTTCCTCCCTCTGACACTAGGCTCAACCACTGGCCCTGGACAGATTCAGAGAAGGACTGCCACCTACTGAAATAATCACATCATCTTCCCACATAGCCGAGCTTCCCTCCTCACCTGCCCAAGTTACCCAGTCAGCTAGATCCTGCTCACTTCATAGGACAGGTAGGCGATGGACTGAGGCAACACGACTCAAATATGGCTTGTTTTCAGTAACAAGCACGCAAGGTTTTCAGCGCTAGAATTTTCTCTGTTACCTAGAATTTTCTCTGTTACTTAAAAGAGATAAAGACATGGAAAAAGCTACCAGTGTCAAAAAACCTCAATGCTTCCCACATAGGCAGACTCCAGCTCCCTCTGACAGGATCAGTCCAGCATCTGATGAAACTTCTAAACACAGTTAACTACAGAGAAATAGAGGGTTCAAGCTGAAACATCTGAGAGCTAGAGCTATCTGGATATTCAGCTGAACACAGTAACATAAGATTAACTCCCCTTAAGGACAAATCACCATATTCTAATATGCCTTTTCCTTTCAATTAGAGGAAGTGAGCAAGGCACTTTTCTCCTCTCGTCAACACAATCTTGCAAAATCAAACCTGCGAAACCTCCTCTCCACAGCAGAGTGCATATCCCCTTTCCCACACATGTCAAGGCATTTACATGCAAGCAGAAGTCAGGAACAATTGCAAAGCTGGAAGCATTTAAGATTATCAGAGCAAGTCATAGAAGACCTAGATTTGATATTGCATCACTTTCATGTAACTGAAGTGATTTACGTTGACTCTTAAGTCCCAAGCAAGATCAAAATAAGATTCTGCTGAGATCACAGTAAACAAAAGCAGCAGCCTGTTTTGCAGAGCTGGACTCTCCCCTGCGTAGTCCTCATCTCAGGTAATCTTCAAAGCAACCATTCTGCTATAATTCCTCCCTTGCCAAAGAGATGCAACACAGTCATTCGTCACAAGAGAAGAACGTTTTCCAAGTTCCTGCGGAGACCGAACACTGCCATCTCCTATACTGCAGGATGCACTTCAGCTATGAGGACCTTATTAGTCCAAAAGCATACGTTAAAAACCACACAATGCCACGTCATTAGATCTGCAGGTACCCAGGTTTTCTTCACGCAGAATACCACCACCTATAACACATTCTGTATAAAGGTAGATCTTTTGTTCTCCCTCTGTCACACACAGGCTTGGGAAATTCAGCTGACACCTAACAACAACGTAATTGCGTTCAGTACACACAAGTGTAGTTGTAGACTGCAAACTTTATCTGCATTTCTATTTTCAGTACATTTGCCAGTTAAAAATTTCTTGCAAGTCTTCAAAACCATTCAAGAGAAGTGTGTGTGTGAGGAGGGCGTCCAAGACTTCTGAAGTCCACCTTCAGAAGTCGTTAGTTGCCGTTGTGGTTTCTACGAGTAACACCATAGCCATCCTCTGTGACGGAAAAAGGCAGGCAGGCCCTGACGCGTGCACAGACCCGCCTTCTGAAACACACTGCACTGCTCAGCACTCATCTCTCAGCAGGTGCAACACTGCCTCAATGCCATCTCCATTCCCCTCTCTCACCACCCAACCTACTGTATCTGCTGCCACTGTCCTGCAAGGAAGGATGGAGCAGCTCACCTGCTCTCCTCCCAAGAGTTGTCTTTACACCTGGCATCCCCACCACCCCTGCACAGCTTGCTCCTTGCTGAGGGCTAAAAGTCCCTCCTCCCACAGCTCTCACCCTTCAGAAAGCCGGCAGATGAGCCCTTCCACACCGTGCTTCACACTAAAAAGCTGGAGGGCAGGAGAGGGCTAAAGAAATTAGAGAGCAAGAACTCCTCTGACAAGTCAGGAGAACAGTGTAAGTCAGCAAGCAACCTCTACATTCTCTCCCTTTTTTCCCCTCAGGGACTCTGAAGCTCTGCCCAAAACCCTTCCCCCCCTCCAGCCCTCTCTACCCACCCTTTTCTCCCAATTTTCCTAGTTGCCATGCTTTCCCTCACATGATTAACTCTTCTTCTATCAAAGAAGCACTGAAACCCTTTTGTGAAAACAATTTGCTACATTTGAGCATTAAGATTACAAGACTGAAACCTTCTGTGCATTCTAGATTAATAGTACAATACATTTTAATTGCTAGATGAAGGTTCATTTTATTCTTACGATCCAAATAAACGCCACAAGTGAAGGAGTTACACAGAGGCCTCTCCCAAACCACACAGCAACTTGTTCGCAAAACTACTCTGAACAGATCCATACTAGGTAACACTTACAGCAAGTGCAGCGTGTCACTACAACTCGTCTTGTACGCACTGACCTCCAAGACATGACTGAAACAATTTCGATGTATTTTGACATGCCAGACTCACCCTTACGTATGGTCCATGCAGCAAAGACAAACAGATCTGCACCTGTGGCAGATTCGCCGTGCTAGGCAGACTCTGTACATGCACACTCACTTCTATTTTTGTGTTCAAAGCATCATACCAGCATGCAATACAAAAGAATTGGCAGGAATTAAAATATTTATGGTCCAATTCAAAATTTCTGAATTACTTTTTACTTGGGAAATATTGAATGTAGCCCTTAAGTAGCCAGAAAAAATACTAGCACATTCCTCAACCATGTTTGTTACAGCCCTCCTTACAAAGGCACACACTTTTAATCTACTTTTGTTATTTGCTACCCTTTTTTTTTTTTTAAAGTCTTCTTAAAATTTTTCAGTATCAGGTGCTTTTGAACATGTACCCCAAAAAGGACAAGCATTCTTCCTAGTTAATGAAAGCCACCGGAGTCACTTTAGTCAAGAAGCGATAGCACAATACCACACCACTGGTGATGCAACAAGCTTGGCAGAATCACAAGAAATAAATTGTTATGGGAAGAGAAGGAAGGTTCAAGTGAGCAGGGAACAGCATGAGGATCTGAAATGCTACCACGCACATTCGTGTTTTAGACTGTGTTTTACTAGATAAAGCTGTAACAGCTTCTGATATTACCTTTCCTCCCTGTCCAACACCATATGTTCCTGCTTCTCTGTGTCACCTCCTCAGCTACCATGACACCATGCATGAATGGTATACGAGATGAGGAACTGGTCTGACCTTAAAAAAAAAAAAAAAAGACTATTTTTCCACCATTCTATTTGTAAGACACCCTTAAAGTAGTATTCAAAGCCTTCTCCACAATGAGAATACAAAGAATTAGTAAACACATGAAACATGGTCACAGTCCTAGACTACTTCTTTGTGCATCATAAGAATCCTTCACATCATAAAAAGAAGCCATTCTATAGAAGTAACATAAATAGTCAAGTAACAGCATCTTCCCATCTTAGAAAGGTTCCAAGATGTGCTAACATGGCCTTCCAGTCACACAAGTCAGGCTGTACTTCTCTATTATATGTGATGGACAAAACGGACCTGAGGACAAACTGCATGAAATGCTGATTTTCAGAATTGTCATATTAACACATGAGAAAAAGGATATAAAATGGCGGGGGGGGGGGGGGGGGGNTATGTACAAGTGAGTTGCACTGACACACTGCACTTTGCTGTAAATATTATCTAGTACAGATCTGTTCAGAGTAGTTTTGTGAAGAATTAGAAATTGGGGGGGAAGGAATACAGTAGACATATCTTTAATAAAAGATATAACTTCTTTGTACAATTTTTCCCTTTTGAAAAATCTACCAGTAAGATCTCAGTCTCCAAATAGAACTTTCCAATGTGTGGTCTGTAAGCAAAGAATGGTAACTTTAAAACATCAAAATTCTGGAAAATGTTTATAACAAAGAATCACAAAGGCATTCGGCCACAGCATTCGGCAGCCACCTTCTGGGTTAGAAAGACATTCTACTGGAATAAAACCAAGATCAAATCCAAAGAAAATACTGTTCTTGACAAAAAAAGACGATAGCCTGAACAAAGGCTGAAAGGAGTAGGTGGGTGATTGAATTTCTCTATCATCCTAAGATTGGCCTAAAGCTCTTCAGTACTAGAATCTTAGTCATTCCTAACTCATTAACAGATGTGAGCTAAGTCCATCTATGCTAGCAGCTTCCTTACACAAATAGGTCTTTGAAAACCAACTTGCAGGATACCTTTCCAAGGCCACAATGGTAGTGGGACTGTAGCCATAATGACCTAAAGAAGTATGCAAGGCTCAGAGAAAAGCAGCATCACCTTATAGATGAACTGCTATGGGTGGGGTGGGCGTGAGGGAAGACAGACATGCAAGCTTGCTCCCAAAAGATTAGCTGGGCTAACAGAATGACATTGGCACCCCTTACAAACTTTTCCCAAGGCTAGAGCTGTATTATAGACATTTATAGACATTTGTATATCTTGATATAATTCATAGCTCTTGAGATCTAATATCGCAAATTTGCATGCAGTGTTCTGAACCTTAAGGGCAAATCCTTCTTATAGAAGGGATTTAATAATAAACAAACACAGGATCTTCTGAGACTGGATGAGACTGCCGGTTTTGCTTTATTTCTTCTTTGGTTAGTTTACTATAGAAATAAAACCCTGGTTTTGGCATTGCTGCCTCCATAATAAAATGACCATCCTAATCCCAGAGGCAAGCAGGTCTCCTGGCAGATACAGAAAAGGTTCTCAGATCCATGGCTTGTCTATCTTTTTCCATTAGCCTGTTGCCATCTTTCCCATCAGTATAAAAGTCAGAAACAGAAAACATTTTTGAGCTCAAGAAACCTGTTAACATTAGATACTTGCAGACAAGCAGGCATTAATCTTTTATTTGATGAAAGCCAGGAGAAAAGTGCTGCAAGACACTACTCGTGGAATTTGATCACGTAGAGCTTGGTATTGTTCACAGGATGTATCAAGCATTCTGCCCTTTAAACAACAGACACTAACACGGTTTTCTATTATCCTATTTTTGCTTATTATTCTACATTTAACTGCTCCCCAAACAAACTTCTCTGTTGTTGAACTATACAGTGATTTCTCCAGGGCCTCTTTTTGGCCCTGCAAGCTGTCAAGCAGCTCTGGTCAAAGAATGAGGAAAGACTGCATTGTATTCAGGCAGCTGAAACTCCTTTGAAAGAGAACAAAACTGGAGTAACACGACACAGGTACAAGATAATCACTACGGCAAAACTTATTAGGGCTCAGATAGAAACAAATGCTCTGTGACCATCACCTTTTCATTTTTGTCTCTTTTGCCAGGCTTCTGTGGAAGATACTGTATACCTGCAAGGAGTTCCATATCAACTATACATATCGACCCATATTCTTCTAGAACAGAGTCAATCATGTACAACAGCCGCCCAGGACCCTGTTTTGAAAAGCAGGTCATTCTTCTCAGAAGTCAGTACAGTTAAGTGTCTTCCCACCCAAAGATAAAACTGTGGGGGAAAACCACCTTTAAAGCAAAAATGGCAAGAACAGTATATAGCAAATATCCTCTGCCTAAGGAAAAAGTGCACCGTAAGTTGTGAACGGACAATATAAGCAGCTATTCTACAGTCCCCTCTATCTACATAGACATTTGTCGTAGGCAGTGAAGCTTCAAAGTAGAATAAATTACTCGACACTACAATTATTCTAAGCAAACACTAACAGTTTCCAGAAAAGAAAAACAACATGGAGTTGCAAATTCAGTCCCTGGTTGAGGTCTTAGGAACATTTTTTCATTAACAGGTCTCCGCTCTTTGTATGTGCATACAAAAAAAACTGTGTTAAAAAAAAAATTTAAGAAACAATACTTGCAGAAGATTCTTCTGGTTATTTCTTGAAACTTGCTCTGCTTTACCAACCTATATTTCATCTTACAAAGGACTGCTGCAAGCTCCAGATTAAGTATTCTTTTTGGTCTGGAGCACTTAAACTTTAAAAAAAAAATACCGGGAAGTGTGGGAAGGGAACCACTGGTTTCCTTTGAGGAATAGCAATCCTTCTCATCAGAATCTGAAATATCCTTTCTAAATATCCTATTATCCTTCTAACAGCCCAAACTTACTGGGAAGTAAGAGGAAGATGATAAGAAGAACAACTTTCAGACAGCAGAGCATTTCCAAACCAAAAAAGTTTCTCACTTCTGCCCCTTATTTTTAGGGTAGGAAGACAACAGTCATCATGTCCTCTAAGAAAAGGACACCACAGAGGAAAGCATCTCAAAGAAGCCACCTACTGCTGTGCAACTTTCCATTAACCACAGCAGTTTATCAAGTTCTCAAACATGCCATAACAAAGTCTCCAAAGATGGAACTGTACAGAGCTCCAGCAAGGCAAGGAGCTCCAGTTTCGTAAAAATGCAATTCTACTGCTTCCAAGATGAGTTCAGATCTAGGAGAAAAAAGTGCACAGGCAATGCTGAACCTAGGCTAACCAAACCAGTACTGTGTTTTTATCACACTCACAAAATTACACACCGAGAAATCACCTGATCCAACTACATATAACTTAGATTCAATGTCAGGCTCAAGTGCACCCCTTGTAGAGCCATGCAAAAACTTCATGTTGTGGAATACTTGTTAGGAAAAGCACCACATTAGTGCACGGAACAAGGTCACATCTCCCCACACCACTCTAGAGCTTCCTCTGATACCTGTATTATCCAAATGTTTCTACTATTTAAGGTATCACATACATCCACCGCTTTGTCAAATATTTGTACTCACCATTAACTCTTTATTAGTTAATCTGCCCTCTCTGAAAATATCCCCCTCACTGCTTCCAGAGACGCTCTTCAGACTCCTCACTTAATGCAATCTCTAAACCCAACTGCAACTAAGGAAGCATTACATAAGATGCTGCACAGATGAGCTATGGCATCTCCCCAGTTCCCACAGTGAGGAAGGCAGAGATCCACGTGGGCTGACTCACACCTTGTTAAAGGAGACAGGAGAAAGAGCCCAGGATTAGCGGACGGCCGAGAGGCCCCTGCCAGCTACTCACTGGTTGAATCCGGGTTGCCATTCCTCTCATCTTTGGCCACAGCTAGGGGGCTGGAAAAATTAATGAGAAAACAACAGGGAACAGCCAATGTACAAGCTGTAAATACACACACAAGAAGCTCTATAAGCCCAAGCATTTGTGCCCCTTCCTGCCAGCCTCTCAACTCTTCTGGTAGCTTGGGAGTAATTCCTGTTCCAACATGCTGAGCTGGAAGCTACTGCAGCCAGTTACCTCCATGTAAGAAAGGAGTTTCCGGCAATCTTGCTGAGAAGCCCCTGAGGCCAGGTTAATAATTTGACTATGCCCAAAAATATTCAGGCTCTGAGAGTAAGACCAAAATTATCTTTTCTTTTAATCATTTTTCTTCACTTTCTTGTCACTCCGAGGAAAAGAGCTGACAAAAGCTTTCTGCATCTACAAAAGAGAGACCAAACTGCAATGCTGTGACTATTCCCAGCCTGTCACATTCGCAAAAACTTCAAGCTTAGTAAGAGACCTGATGTAGGAAATGAGTAAAGGGGAGGGGGGGATATTAATGGTACTTTTTCCCCCTCTTTTGCTTTAACATTTGCAATACTCAATTCAGAAATAAACTGAGATTTGAAGTGCCTTCCTCCCCAATTCTCTCTAGCTCATGCATGTCTACTACTTGAATTTCAGATCAGCTCTCACACATGAATGTTCGAAACATTAAAACTTAATGTGGCCCTAGGAAAGACAAATGGAGAGCCAGCTGCTTTAAGGCAAAACAGAATGCTTGAGATAACGCAAAGTTCACCCCAGAACCTGTCTTCTGAATATTTTAGAACTTAATTTGGTTTTGTCTCCCAACAAATCCATTTACGGNGAATGTAAGGTCTTATTTCACAAGGAAGAGCACTAAAAGCTGCCTTAGTTTCCATCTTTCCCCATGACAGAACCTAAGATTAAATGCAAGTCCTGTAAGTATCGTTAATTTACCTAATGATACTTCCCTGTTTAGAGGCCTCAGGAAAGCAATCAGAGTCTTTTTAATGATATTCTGTTAGTGCCTGGCAAAATTACAGGCAGGACCAGAGGTACTGTAAGAACCTGAGAACTAATTAAGGCAACACTTCACTAATTTAAGTTCAGAAGCACTAGAAACCATTTTTTCCACCCCAAAAATGCCTCTGAGAACTGAAATTACAATACCCCTCACTTTCCGACGCAGAGAAGCTGGAACCTGTTTTTAATCGCATCGGTTCCTTCCCACGCACACACATCAAGTAAACTCGACAGCAGCATGTACTTGCTATGGCTAAATATACTGGTAATATATGACTACCTAATTCGCAACCCTGTGAACGCATGTTTGGAGAAGATGGCAGTTTGCTGGGCTTTTATGTAACATAAATTTAAACAGAAGAAACGGCACCTACCCTTTTCCTTAATTAGCCTTGCATTTTGCTGTTACCAACTTCATTTCTATAAGCCGGCTCCATTGCTTCAGAAATAGTTTCACAAATAAACCGGACACAATTTATACGTTTATTACCAAGAATCCACTTGAAGAGAGAGTCAAAGGTTTTACCCGCAATGGAGCCGGACGGACCCACCCCGCCCCAGGGAGAGGGCATCTCCCCGCTTTACACCGGTGGAGAGACGGGCCGCACCCTCCCTCAGCGCTCGCTGAGGAGAAGCGAGGCCCTCGCATGCCCCTTCCATGCGGTACAGCACATTTTGCCCTCACGCCACCAGCAAGCCAAGCCATCCCGCGGCGATGGAGGCCCGGCCGGGGGGCAGCCGCCACCGAGACTCATCGGGCAGCGGAGAGGC
>WAAD01014729.1:86636-101112 GCA_013389945.1 Fregata magnificens
TCCGCCCCGGCTGCCGCCGCAGGCCCGGCCGGCGGAGGGAAGGCGGGGAGCCCCGCTGGCAGCGCCCGCAGGAGCTCGCCGCTTAGTATTTTTTTTAATTTTTTAAAATAAGAATACGCAGGCCGCGGTGCCGTTAAGGGTTTGGGCTGCAGGAGGAGGCGAGGCGGTCCCTCGGGCCCTGGGCTGAGGGGCTGTAGGAGGGGCGGCCAGGGGACGGCCCCTCCTCGGGATGGGCGTCCCGCCCCGGGCCGCAGTAAAAAACGATCGTGCACAGGGTAAAACGCCCGCGTCGTTTGTGGGGCTGCCAGTGCCCCCCTTGTTTTGACTTCGGTTCACCCTGAAGTATCGGTTTTCTAAACAGGAAATACATCAGAAATGCCCCAAAGACCTCGGTGGAAAACTATCGGTACCCAGAGTTAATAATCTACCAATTCCAGGGTCCGATGTTAACGAGCTGTGTTCATCTGTAACAGCTGCCGTCTCTTCCTACCCCAGAAGAAAAGCAACTTCACGAAGAGGAAAACCTCGACTGAACTTGAGAAAAGAGCTTTTGGCAACGCAGCCATGTGCTGCTCAACCTCTACCCTGAAAGTGAAGTGCAGACCTTCCACGGAAGAGCAGCCAGCCCCGTGGGCTTCAGGGTCGTAGCTTAACTTACCACAGCTTAACTCAAATTCTGTGCCCACATAAGCATCATTTCACAATAAATTCATTGATTTCTGTGAAGTAGTTTAGCAAACAAAGCATTGCCCAAACTGAGAGGTCAGCAGACCTGCAGCCCTAGACACCTCATTCTGTTGGAAGGGGAAAACCTAGCACAGAAGTGCGCTGCAAGTCGCTGGAAGCTAAGGCAGCAACGTACGGTGTCGTGTCCTTTGATTACGCATTACACTTGGAAGGAAGTTTTGTTAAATGCACTCATATGTCAAGTCTACATAAACTCACAAGCATAATCCACCTCCATAGCACTGGGAACTTCACATAAGGTTGACTCCAAACATTGCATCAAGCTGAAACCGAGGTAGTGCCTTCCCATACGTTTATATGGTATCAAAGGTATCTCTGACCTCATGATACCACAAAAATTAACAAATGCAACAACATGACAGGGTGAATCTGGTACAAAGAAATTTAAAACCCAAGTCACTATCATTTTCTAAACACAAAATTCAGATGAGTTTTAAATGAAAGCCACTATTTCATAATACAAGGAATTTGGTGGTGATATGAGTTGAAGAATTTTCCTTTCCTCAAGCAAACACACACACACCCAAACTCCTTAAATTGTTTGGTAATATGATAAACCACTGTGGGTTAAGAATAACCCTTTTACTACACTCAAATATAAAGGGAATGCCAAAGAAGTCCTATGTAAGTACAACAGCCCGAATCAGTAAGTTTGGAAAGGATACAAGCGGTGAGAGAGCCGTTCTGGAAACATCGTGAGCTTCATCCCTCTTGCTTGTTATACTTTTTGATCACTCTATTAATTTACTTCTTAGTTCCAGTAAGACATCTCAAGCTTAGTCCATCATGCCAACATCCCTTGTTAGAATAGGTTCCTGAGAATCCTATTAGTATTTCCATGTTGATGCTTCTAGTATGCCCCCTCCTCTATATTCCTAATATTTACATAATAATTATATAGTTGCAATTTATAACTTTTTTTCTTAAACTACTTGCATAATAACTGGGTTTTATCTCCCTTTATAGGTCATACTTCCTCATCTCTTTTTTTGCACCCACCATTTTCTTGGTTGCTTCTACTTTATTCATCAGGGCCTCTTTTCATTCTGAGAAACCTTAAAATTACTTCTACTCTCCAAACAAGAATAACCTCTAACAAGAAATCACAGTAAATCTAGATTTCTCTTAAAAGAAACAAATGTCTTGTCTCATATCATAATCCACATTAACACTCTTTATTCCCAAAGTCCCCAACACATTAAGCACAGAACTCAGTAACTGTAAGAAACCCAGATACTGGACTATTACCTCGTAAGAGATTGCACATAATTCATGAAAGACTGCACAATACCTGGAAATAGGCCAAAAAAAAAGGGGGGGGAAGGGATAAGGAGGGACATCTGATTAGAGGAGGACAAAAACTTCCAATTAAAGATTAAAGAAACAACAAGCGAAGAAAACCCAAATGCTGCAAATTGTCCTCTGTCGGGCCTGGAAGTTTAAAATACATGCCAAATATACGTCTGTGAGACCTCAGCCCTACCAGCACTCTAATGCATGTTTCCAGTTAAAAACCATCTTCCCTTAAAAGTATAAAATAAGTTACAGTAAATCTTTAGAAACGCCATTTCTTCTCTCACAAAACAAGGGAAAAGACTTCAGGGGCGATGCGAGAAGCAGGCTACGTTTTCTCAGCTCTGTGGCTACAGTGGCATTTTTATCCACCAGGAGACAGAAGCATATGGGTGAAGAATTTAAAAATATCTTAGCATTTGTATCCTGCTAGAAGTTTAAAGTGTTAATGATCCCATAAAAAGAAGCAAACCCGTTAATTTATTTACCTGGGAAATCTTAATGTGATTCCGGCAACCTTCTCCTACAGATGGCTGAGAAACACAGTGAGGGACCTGAGTAACAAACTCAGCCCCCCTGACAGAATCTCACAGTGCAATTATGTGGGCCAAGCCCGTGTTAAAATCACACTTATGGTATACGACATCCTTTACATACAGTTACAGGAAGCTTAGGAGCATGACCTCTCTCTCATAGACCACGTTTATAGCCTCACAGACTATTCAAAATGTAACAGAACATAATGCAAGCAGACCACAGGCAGGTAAATCCTAGTCTGCCTGAAAGATGGCAAATACATTCAGAGAGAAAGGATAAACAAAATAAAATTAACGCAGGGTCATACTCTAAAATTACTTAGCTTAATAAAAAAGTAGATTGCATGTACATAAAGCCAATAAAATAAAGAGGTTACATATTTTCCTCTCCAGTATTTGCTTCATCCTCTTGCTTTCATAGACCAACACCATTACTTCATTAATAGGGGCTGTCATCTTCTTATATGTCTATACGACTCGTAGTACAAAGAGGCCTGTGTCCAACAGGAACCTCTGTGTGCCCTAGTAATACAAATAAAAAAGGTTAATAGTAATTAGAAAAGACAAGGATTCCAGAGGGACCGGACAGATTCTTAATTAGGGACCAGGGCTCCACGGTGGAATCCAAAGAGACAAGTGGAAGGTAATACACGGAGCAGCAACAGTTTAAACCACTTCTTCGTGGTTCAGGGACAGGTTCTGATTAAGGTTTAATCTCTCAGGGAGTAGTTCTGGAAATCACGGCTAGTTCAATGAGGACACTTATGTGATGCACTGCAGCTATCACGGAGCAGAGTACATTTTCCACCATCCAAAAAAGATGGAGAACAACGTGCGATACAAATAGATAGTACCTAGCTAAATGTTACATCCCTTTTCATCAGTTTAAATCTATTATTTCAATCAACAACAACAAATGCATTAAAAAAAAGGGCAATGTGGAGACAGACAGTGTCAAGAAAAGGTATGACAGGGGTAGTCTTAGAAAAAATGAAAAAGGCTACCGTTAGTTCATTTGGACAGGGAAAGTATATGAAGAATATAAGCAAGGAATGCGTAAAATGAGTTTAAAAGAAAAAAAAACCCCAACGGTCCTTTGATTGCAATGAGTAAACACGAGAAATCAATAAAAAGTAGGAGACATCTTCAGCTGTATGTATGGGAAACTAGCTGTTTACTTGCACTTATCTGCTGAACAAGTTGACAAAATGGGACAAAGGAAGAGAGGTGTATGAGGTCTTTAAATATAAACTGGAATTTACCAGGAGGGCAATAGGAAGAGATTGAATGACAGTAGGGTTACTACATGTAAGTTAAAAAAAAAAAAAACCATCAACCATTTATCTAGCACGACATATAATATGCACAACATGGTTCACTATGTAAGAAGACTATCTCAGTTACTAGAAAGCAGAAACTAATAGAGAACATAACAGGTAGCTGCAAACTAGTATGGCATGTCCAGCAGACACAAAAATGTCCTGTTTAGGAGTACGGATGCCCGAGTCTGAAGTTCAAAGACTCGGCCCTCAAGTAGGGATGCTAGGGGAAAATCCCATGAAGAGGCAACCCCGCACTGTAAAGAGCATCGCAGAACAATGCAACCCAAAAGGAGTGTTGTACGGACAGGGTGGACGAGGGTACTGTCCTCTGTCACAACACGCCGGACCATTTCTCCCGCACCCTGTTCATCCTGCCTGGAGCCTTTTACACTGTATCCGCCTCGCAGCGGGAAACAGTTTTCTCTCCCGGTTTCAGACCACCTTGTACACACAGAGCACTACTGCAATCTAATCAGCAAAAACACTATAAATGAACAATGTGGCAAAGCTAACAAAAGGGTCCTATTGATCACATTCAGTCCCACAGCAGCCGAGTTTTGCATCAAGCCCCTTTGAGTGGCTACGGCACAACATCAAGGGCAACTCATCTTCCGATGGAGCACGGTGGCAGAGGCAAACACATCCTGCGCAAGCGCTACAGGCTGGGGTTTTTCACCAGGGTTTGTGTTCAAGGATAAAAATGAGATTAAAAAAAAAATCTTGAGGAGGAAGCCAGGCCGTTCTCACACTAACGTGGGCTGTGAAGCTGCAGGTGATTCACTGTCCAGCAACCCTTGCAGGTTCCTTCCCTCCCCACCGCTCCCAGCTGTGTTACCTCCTGCCTGTTCCTGCACCCGTGCCCAGCAGGGCCCATCCCTTGGGGCGTTCGGGTTTCCTGCTCCGTCCTCCATCCCAGAGCACCCGCCCTCACAAATTGCACCCAGCAGGGATGGAAAAGAAAGAGTGGTGTCACAGCCACGTCCTCCGTAGCTACATGGGAGGGCATCGTCTGCTTCCTGAGATAGCATCCATTGCTAGGGACCGATGGCAAGTGTGGCGCTCCCTCCATAGTCAGTGAACAGAGTTGGGCTCAGAGGACTGCGGATGGAGCCCCACGCTCCTCCCAGGACAGCAGGAGTCACAGCTGCACTTTAAAGGGTCACATCTTCCATGTCTCTAAGTGAGGCGCACTCGGCAGCTGAGCCCAACCACTTCACGGATCACACGTCTTGCTGGTGGCGTTAGGTGACGTTAGCAGGATGTTATAATTAAACTAAAAACACAGATCAGAATTCTCAGCAGGGCGCAGTTTTGTTTTAAAATTAGGTGTCTTGATGGAGCACCAGATCTTACCACGATACTGTTTCTGCGGTACCACAGCTCTTTAGCACTGGCTTTTCCCAACCTATAAAACCTGCCGCCCACAAACTTTACAGTAGTAAGCCACACAGCAGTTACCATGTGCTAGACGCCTGTATTTTGGCATGAGAAAACCCATGATCTGAAAACGCAACAGCAGGCAGTCAGCATAGATAGTAAGAGCTGCATCCAGTAAAAGACCGAAGCGCCTACAAGCCATGCACTAAGGTGCCCAAATTTTAAATTTCCAGGGTTCATGCAAGAATTCACCTAGGCTCTGCACACAGCACAAAGGGGAAGGCAGGTGCCTTAAAATATGCCCTAAAATTCTTATATGCTGAGAAGGATACCCGGCCTTGAAGTTAGCCAAGAGCTAAGACACAGCAGAAGGCAAAAGCAAGAGTGCACCTATGTTCTTGACCCCATCGGGGACTTTGACACAGTGAGCCTTCATCTGCTTAGCGTCCCAAACTCCAGTTATCTTCTGGACTTACAAGAGTCCTTTGAGCGTCCTTTGGAAGAACTCAACAGTGCATCCTCTCTGAGAAGTGAGAGGTGCCCACTTTTTATGAAATAATTTAGCATGGAGGTTCCCAAACCTCTTGCCCTTGGACACCATTAGTGACAGCTGCAGCAGCAGCAGCTCTTAGATCCCACTACCTCGCTCCATAGCCATCAGCATGGCTAACCCCACATCTGACACCCCTCTGCTGCACATCCTACATCACCACACCAGTCCCTGTACTCCATCCTTCCGTCTGTCCCACCTCAGACCACACAACACCACCTTCCCAACCAGCAACTCCAATCCCACATTTAGCTCTACTCTTCTACCACACAACCTTATCCCACCACCCTTCCTTTACTGTCCAATGGGCCACACCAACTCATCAGCCACAGCTCCGTGCTCCCTCAACTTCCACTTTGCTATAGCACCCAGAACCAGGAGCACTTTCGTTGACTGGAGACTCCTCCAGCTCTTCGAGTTCTTCCCCTGCACATGTTCAGAAATGCTCGTCTGCTTGACCAGCCTTCATTAACAGCGACCTACATTCAAACACACTGATGTTCTGCTTTAGCTGCTTCAGTCCCTTATTGGAAGTAGCCCTCAAAAACTAAGTTCAGCTCAGTTTGCAAAGAAAATGTACAGTTTGGTTAAAACGCCAGCCAGGTCTGTGGCAGCCTTGATAAACTGGTTCTCTGAGTCTTACACAACAACTAGAGCCACTTTTTTTAATTTAATCTGCCCTGAGAAAATGATTCTGTAAAACTGTTCCAGCTGTTTGAGCTCATCCTTTCAGATTTGCACCTGTACTAAACAGTGTTCAGGAAAGCAGTACGTTCTTTGCCATGGAAGTACTGTATTTTTGTCACTTCCCTTGGACCCTGATCAAATTCCCATCAAAGTCTATAAACTGACTCCCAGGAGGTGGGCATTCGACCAAGCCCCAAGATACAAACACAGCAAGTTAAGGGTGCCGGGCCATTCCAGAGAGTATTTTTGTTTTCTCAAGTTTCCATTATATTTTTATATTTCACACAAAAAACTACATTAAGACAGCATTAAGAAACTGAGAATGCCAAGCATGTAAAACTTAGCAAATACGAGACTGACAGCTGTCTTTGTGACTGCAATTACAATCCGCTTGCAGGCCCACCTCGTGAACTGAGCAAGGCAGGAGTCCTACCGGAACATGTGCACGGGCGTGTGCCTGAAGAATTTCATATATACACATAAGAGGGTCTAATTGCAGCTGCAGAGTAATCTTCTTTCCAGTGTTTCCTAAATGCTGAGAATTAATATTCCTAATTCCTGTGTTTTTGCTATTTTGCTATTTTAAAGAAAAAGAGGAAATCAGCTGGCGTGTAACTGTCACCAACCCCACGCAGTATCATCAGCCTCATGCTGCAGAGCTCCAGGGGTGCCCGCAGGAAGACGTGCATTTCCCTGAAGTCAGTCAGTGGAAAAAGCCCGATGAAGTGCTGCTCCAGGTGTGGGCAGCGTTCGGGCAGCGCTCGGTGAGAACCTACCTAAAGAGGTACCCCTGCGAAGGGAGGCTGGTGGGTAGGGATTTTGCACCCCTTCTCACGTAAACCCTGCAGCGTTTCCCGTGCAGCGTTGCTGTTTTGATGCAGCGCAAGCTCGGGCTTCAGGAGTCCAATCACTCAGGGTTTGTTTACACTGGGAGAGCTCTGCTGCTAGATATGCTGGCATCGCTCCTCGGTGTGGATGTAACATATGCCAGAAAGGGAATTCCTTTGCCAGTCTAACGGTACCACTTCCCCCAATGACATTAACAAAGCCAACAAAAGCACTTCTCTGTCAGCACAGCTGCACCGGCGGGGGGGGTGTGTGTGTATGATTTTTACTGCTTTTCCCCCCCACCCTCTGTGTGAAAATATTCCATAGGACTACCAAAGCCCTACAGTGGAGACCCTCTCCTGGGCAAGCTGCCAACATTGTCCGACGACGCTTGCTGCAGAGCAGGAAAATGGAGACCTGAACGAAATGCTCTTAGACCCAAGCAGCGTTTTGCGGGCTGAGAGGGGACTCTGCCCAGCGGGTGCCAAAGGTCCGTGGTGAGAAGCGGGGCGATGGGAATTTCTCGCAGACGAGGCCAGCCACCCCTCCTCGACTCTGCGGTGCCGGTCGTGGGTGATGGCGGCAACCACGTCGTTACGAGAGATGTGGAAAGAAGGTGGCTTTGCTCCACCGCTTGCAGCCAAGTCGGGGAGAGCGCGGGAGTGTCACACTGGCTGAGGATCAGGGAGTAAAGCGCAGCCAGCCAAGGTGCAAGACTGACGCTGCTTCCATGCTGCCAGCTCACAGTATTTTTTGCAAGCTCTGTCGTGCTTGACATTGTTTTAAGGTTCCAGCTCTTCAAATCACAGCCACTGAGTAACGACTAATTGAAATTGCTATTTAAGAAAGATGTATATTGAATTTCCCTCAGTGGTTCAAAGCCAGATTTTAAATACATATATGTATATACATATGTATAAATACACTGTTATTTTTATTTTTATATATATATATGAAAAATTTGTAAACTTCCATTTTAAAGCCAGACTTCCATTTTTTCTAAGGCTTGAATTACAAGCTTAAACATTTCTAGCTAAATGATGTGGTGCCCTCGGCCACTAGCACACAGTAGCAACCAGAGGGAGCATGCTGGTAGCATCCCCACAGCTTCCTTTTCCCCACACAGACACCGCATTTGGAGGATGGCCTGGGTAGCGGTAGGGCACCTGAGGGCTAAGGAATTGCCTTTTCTGTTGTCCATATTATGCACAGACATAGAAAGAACGTATCTAGAAACTGTGGAAAGGACATTAATAAGACCAGCAAAACTAAATTATATTTCTGTATTTTCTCACAAAAACAATTTAGTCGCCAATAGTTTCATCAATTTCCCCCTCTTCTCAGGGTCTGGCATGTCCTTATTTAATTGTCTAGACCCTTGCGCATTAACAGGGGCTGATTTTCAAGGAAAAAGCAAACGCAGATAAAAGTCCTCTGCTTCCTCAGCACATGCATACAGACCATGTTTCTCTGGATAACATCCCAGTCACCAGAATTACAAAGCCAGTGCATAGATGGGAAAAGCAAGGGCATTCTGCTTCAGTGCATCTGTGCACCCCTGCTCTCACAAGACAACAGGATTAACATGGTAAATGACAACGTGGCCCATGATAACTCCGTAACAGAAGCGAACAATCCTGTAAGAAGCTCACAGTAACACTTATAAGAATAGCATCTATTCAGGAAAACAGCACTCTAATGACTTCGCTCGGGCTAACTTTCCCCTGGCACTCGGCTCGCCCTCGCAGTGCTTCCACCCTGAAGCAACGGCATCCGCATGCATGCCGGCGTTCCCCGAGCACGTGGCCACAGCAGGCACAGCTGCCCGGCGCAGATTACTCTCGCCAGAAGCACAAATAATCTCCTTGGGAGGCTCTACGTAAGGACTATTGCTGGGGAGGGGAGAGAGCATATGCACATTAAAATGCAGATTTTGCTTCCTGCCTCCCAGGTCTAGTCCTACAATGACCTGCTGCTGCTGCTGTTGTAATCCCAGCACCCACGATACCTTCCGGATCGATTTCAGTGAGCAAAGGCAAGACAGTCCTTCGGTTCAGCTAGTCAGACCCCAATAGCCTCAGCAGGGCTGCAGGGGCTGAGCTGTCCTGCCAGAAGAATTTCCCAAATTCAGATTGCCCGGGGGCAACCAGCATCTGGCAACTGCTGCCGCTGATGCACCACTGATGAGATGCTCACCACAGTTCCTGAGCTTTGCCTGGGCTCCACAGTCAGCTCACAGCCAGTGCTGCACCCTCTGCAAAGGTTATTGGGCTATAAAAGTCACCGCTTGTTATTATCTCTGGCTCCCAAACACCTTCCCTTCCTTCTTCCTTTGCCACGCCTGAAACGCCACATCCAGGTCACACCTTGTCACAACAGGACAGAAGTACTTGGCCCCGATACACTCGTGTGAAATCCGAGACAAGGGAACATAAATCTCCCTTTGCCAGAGCCGTAGGCGCTCACACCCATCGTGAGGACAAGGCTAGTGAGACGCTGCTGCACGTAGCAGCCTGAACCCTCCTTTTGGGGACTCTGACCCTTCCGCAGTGCTTGCGCTCATACACAGCCATTCATTTGCCTTGTGAGTCGCAAAGAGTTAACTTCTTCCTAAATTACAATTCAGAACGCCTTGCTTAGCCAAGGACCTCCATCATTAAAAAGAGAATGATTCTAATATACGAGGTATTTATAAAAAGACCCTAATCTTTGCTCCCATCAGTCCTGATACTACCCCAATTAATAACCAAATTAATGTCGATGCCGGTGCCCCATCCTCCACAGGGAGAACGAAGTTTTCTTCCAGCCGCGCACCGAGTCTCAGCCAGCAAGAGAGCGCCGTATTTATTTTCCCGGGGCCAGCCTGACGCCGCTCCTCTCACGCCTCGGCGATGCGGGAGCAGCGAGAGGAAGCGCCTGTGTTTTGGATCAGCCTCCCACAGGCAGCAGAGCAGCCTCTGGGTTGTTTAATCCACGCTCAGTGCAACGGCTGGGGATGGTCTGTTCGACGGAGGGGGGCCAAGGCGTGCGAGACCCAGACGCGCACCCAGCACGCTTCCCCGTCCCCTGGCTTCAAAGCGCTGAACCAGCTGCTCTCGCCCCCTCCGGGAGCCCCTAACAGGAGCGGGGGGACCACAAGGTGCCAAATGGCTGCTGCATCGCATCCCCCGATGCATCTTCCCTATTTTCCCTGAACGGAACAAAGCTGTCCTCAAAATGATGCTTTCTGTCGAACAGCTGACCAAAAATGAAAGTACAAACAAAACTTAATGGAGCACGAAGCCTCATATGACAAGGAAAATTCCCGCTCCAGTTCTGATCTCTGTTTACAACGTCAAAAGTGGGTCAAACCGGTCTGCGATGGAGGAATCTGTTTGGAAAATTATCTCTGCGAGGGAAAGCACCTAAGCGGCGGACAACTGCACTGCAACGCTTCCACGGGGATCCTCTCCCCTGCCATCAAAAGTAACTCAATTTTACAGCGCAGGGTTGAAATCTGGCAACTTGAAACCACAGCTTTTCATTCAAACGACTTGAATTCAGCAATCCCCTATCCTCTAGAGCAGCTCAACTGACGAGTGTGTTTCAGTACAGATCTCTGCGCTTTAAAAAAAACCTAAGACATGGCTGGGTCTGGTCAGGGTCAGGGGAAGCTGTTGTGGTTTTTGGTGGGTTTGTTTTGTTGATTTTTNACTGCTCTCCCTTTTGTTCCTTTCCCATGTTCGGGGTAAGGTTATTGAGCAGTACCATCATGCTGCCCAACCCAACGATTTTTTTTTCCCCTGTCATGTTGTCTCTCAAAATGCAAAGGAATGATAATGACATTCAATGGTAGCCCAAATATGAGAGAAACAGTCTGTAATAACATTACCTTCCAAAGTATTTTCATTCAGAGTTCTTGGAATCTGGTGAATTTAATATCTGTCCTTTGCTGTTGTTCAAGATAGAAGGTGACTGTAATGTATACAAATTTAGCCAAAACTTCCTGACAAGAAGCTCTGTATGTTATTCTGTGCACGGATGGTATACAAATACACAGCAATTTAAAGGAAGAACGTACTAACCAGCCTTGAAACCCACTAATTTGTTTTATTGACTTAAGAAAAATCTGTTCTTTGACCTTCAAGTGCTTGATTCCTTTTATGGTCACACAACCTTTATTTATTAAAAATCTTCTACTAGTTACTCTCAGGGTACCCAGAGGCTTTAAAAAGCACAAAATGCCAAAAAATGTATTATTACATTGCTGCACATATTGAATCCTCTTTCTAAACACTTTTTGACAGAAATGCATTTATAGCCTTTTCTAGAAAAGTCTTAAAAAAAAAAAACCTGTAAACACTCCTTCTTATTTATAAGTTGTATTTTTTATGTTCTCTTTCGTTTTAGTTACTACTTTGTATTTACAGAAAAATGAGCTCTGCGAGTCTTCAAAGTGTCTGCTTATGTCAGATATTTATAGAAAGTTATGATCTCAAATGATTTTAAGAACTGAAACAGTCTACATCTGTGGGACAAGACTCGTTATCTTTCAGAGTTCAAAATTGCCCAGTTTAAACTGGAGGCTTTCAGGACAAATAAGGAATAAAAGGGCTCATATTTAAAATGCACTCGGTATAAAAACATATGACGTAAATGAACAGTAGTAGCAAAAAAAGACATTGAAAAAAGTAACAGAATACAGGGAAGGATGTAAATTTTGTAGGTTTTTATCAGCAAATAAAAAAAGAAACAGAAAACCAAGGTATTATGGAAATAGCTCAGACTTATAATGGTAGCTAAGAGCATGAAAGAAGTATGTGGTATATACCCTGAGTCTACAGAAAAAGAATATTCACAAAGTTGGATGGGAAAACGAGTTCATGAGTCTCTCAGACACATCTATGAATTAGAAAGTGCAGCGTGAAAGGCCCATGAAAATAAGTACAGTTCCCCTCACAAAAGCAGAGAGCCCCTAGGGAAAAAAAAAAAATTAAAAAAGGGTTATTTCTCCCCAGACTTTAACTAAGCCAAAGCCGGAAGAGACGGACTTGGTCAGCAGGGACCCTGGCAGCCGCCCGTCCCAGCGCCCTGCTCGACGCGGGGCGAGCTCGGGGAGGTGGGAGGCTGCGAAGCGCCAGCTTTCCTCCCGCCCTGGCTGCCGTCCCAGCCCGCACACACCACCCGCTGCAAACCCCGCGCCTCCGCACCACGGGGTCCGTGGTAAGCCCCCCTGACAGCTCCTCGCAGGCCAGGCTGGTGGTGGGGTAGGCTGTGGGGAGCTGTGCCCCTCTGCAAACCCTCCTCTGGGTGTGGGTGCCGTGAAGGGACACCCAGCCTGAACATCAGAGGTATTCGCTCCTCTGATGTGGAAAGAGAGCGTCTCATTCACACTAACCGAGCCGCTCCTAGTTATACCACACACAGAAAAGCACGTTAAGTTGGGAAACGCTGTTCTAACTTATTTCCATCATGATTTTTAATTTCGTTGTTCAGCAGAACCTGTTACCCACATTGACTTCAGGACCCCATTTTACTAGGCTTGACATCTGCACAACGGGAAAGAACTTTTCTGCCCCGAAGCTCAGGACCCAAAGACCAAGATTTTGGAGAGGTGCTCAGAGAGGGTGCCTGGAGCCGCGCAGTGGGATGGGCTGCCAAGACCCTCATCGGAGTTGGTGCCACCAGGCAAGAGAAACCTGGGGGCAAGGAGGCACGGGCAGAGCCTGCCCGAGCAGGTGGGCGGCCAGGCAGGGGATCCCCATGCTGAGGGGGTCCCTGCCCTCAGCCCCACGTCACACGCATCATCCCAGATGGCAGAGCAGGACATTTACCTGCTCCGGAGCCACAGTTTACAGCCCAGCATACTGGACCTCAGTTTGCACCTCACGTACCACGGTCGTAAAGCCGCAGCACCTCAGGAGCAGACACGTGTCCTCTTCAGCTCTATTGCCCAAACAGCCACTTCTGGGAAAAGGGTGGCAGGGAAAGCTGGTGGCAGCGGCAGCGGCTGTCCCAGGTAGCTCCACCGGTCACCACGGTGGACCCCGAGTTACCCACGCTCAACACCGCTGCCAACATGCTGCCCCCGCTGTCGTCACTTTGATCACCCCTCGATAGCACCACGGGATCCTGCAGGCTTTCCGTATCCCCGTGCTGCCTCCTAATTTCCTCGTGACTTTAGGGGGGCAGGAATGATCTACTACATCTAGTAGAGCGGGACTCCAGAGTAGGGCCAGGACAGTACAACACAAAACAGTAACGACCCCAGTCGGTGGCAAACTGAAGAACTGAAGGGAGATGGCCCAGTCCCGTGCCCTACCGAGCTCAAAGCACCGGTTTTCAACTTTGTGGGTCAGCAGACTACTTGAAAAAGAGCCACAAAAGGTAACAAAAGCCCATTGTCAGCAGGCTCCAATGCGTGGAGTGGTCCGCCAACTGCAAAATGTGAAAAATATGGTGTTATTTTCAAGCGAGGAGTTTCCCCATGAGCATAGCATAGATGACCTTCATCAATCTTCTCTTCACCACCTTGTATTGGCTCACAAGGAAAGTTCTGCCAACACGCGGGTCGCGCTACGTGTGCTACGTCGTTGAGCGCCAAGTGAGACAACGGCATCGTCCCAAGTCTTGAGGCATAGGATCAAAAATCAAACCCCTCCCCTCTAGCTGAGCTATGATGGGAATTACGTACGCACACATAACACATAAAAGTTACCTGACAGAGTACATTTTCTTCAAACGCAACGCAGAATAGAGCTGTAATGCGTTTTTTCAACCCGAAAAGGATGAGATTTTTTTTTTTTTTTGCCCCCCACAGGCTACCAAGCGGTAAAAGACCCAAATAACGCTAAAACAGCCTTCAAGAAGACTAAGCATCAAACACTAAGATGTCCTTCAGAGGCTGGAAGGGATGAGCTGAATCACCTCCCAGGCGAGGTGAGGCACCGACTATTCCAGCAGTTGCGTAGACAAGTTTGCAGGCGGCTCATGGCATGCCACAAAAGGTCCATAACCCCCGTTCCCCCCCCCCCCAAAAAGAAAAAGGAAAGCTTCTCCCATGCACATCCAGGACTTCGATTTGGAGAGCGGAGCATTTTTTAATGTAAAACACTTGCAAAATCGTGGCCCTGAAGAGGAAAGCCCTCCTCAGGCAG